>PITA01011988.1:0-33689 GCA_004023965.1 Spilogale gracilis
TATTCCTCACTCACAGAGCACTTTCGTTTTGGGGTATTTGTTTTCAATGGTTCAGCTCTGCGGGCTTCCTCCCCCACTCCCCTGTCTCTGGGGGCAAGCCTCCAGACCCTCCAATTTGTTTCTACCTTTTTGCCGATGTTCTTTGTCTCTCGTGGCGGTCCAGAAGTGGGAAATATCACATTTCAGGCTGGTTTCATGGATGTTCACGGTGGTCTTGTAGTGTTCTTTTTGCTGGAATTCAGCTCTCTTCAGGGAACTCCCGAAATGCGGTCACCTGGCCTTCCGCCATCTTGACCCCCCCATGTGTATCTTTTTAAGTCACATACATTGCTTACATTTCTGTGAATGAGTAGCCAAAAGAAAATAATATTCAGCTCTGGTTGTTTAGAAATGATATATTTTAAAGATTATCTTTCATGTAAAAAGTAAAAAGATGAGATTAAATCCAAGTCCACTGTAAAATCCAAGAAATAAGTCATTTAGGATATCTAACCTATTCCACAGAGATCTCCTAATATAGCTAAATACTTATGATTTAAATGGAGTTTGGCTTGCAATCCTTCATATGGCCTTTTCTGGTTCTTCACTAAAACACTTAAAAAGCCAACGAAAAACAGAAAAAATATATACATAAAAATATATAAAAAATATAAACACCACCATAAAAAATAGTAGTTATAGACCAATTCTAAACTCTAAGAAGAACATCAAATAAACATACAGCTCACAAAATAAATTCAAATGTATGCTTGCAGCCCTCAAAGATCCTGGTCTGAAGGACCACAAGCCTGAGGAGCCCCTCCCCCACCTCCTCCAACTCACTCATCTATCTCTATCCCTTCCTCAAATTGACACTCCCAGAAAACAGTAAGGCAAGAACTAGACAGTGAATGTTGCTTTATTACTTCTGTTTCCGCACATTAGGAAAACCTTCTCTCTTCCCCAAATGTGCTCTGAAAAATCATATGGAAAAAGGAGGGAAAAAACTCTCAGGATCTCAGGGGAAGTGCACACTCCTGAAAATGCTTTCCTTACAGGAATCAGAAGAAATTCTAAGAATTAGCTCGGCAGCCTCAACTGGATACTATCCAAGAAGCTGTGCCCTCTAAGATACCCAAAGAAGAGGCCATTAAGGAGAGAGAGGGTAAAGAATAAAGGACAATAGGATGAGTTTTGAAAACAAGGAGTTGAAAAGCTGGGTGGCCCAAGGAAGATTCCCAAGAAAACTAAAATTGCAATAACAAAATTAAAACTCACACAGAGCCTGGTGAAGAGCAGAATTCACACCCTAGAAAATCAGATGAGAAATAGGGATGAGGAGAATATCTGCACTGCCTTCTACCAATGACAGATAAGAAGGCAAGGCAAATAACCATGTGATTAGCATGCATTTGTGATAACAGATACAGACAAAGGGAGGAGAGATCAATAATGCAGTCTTGTAAGTAACCGCTCTCATTTGCATGAAGATCCTGTAAATGAATCAAGAGTTCAATTGGCAACAAAGAAACTGGGAAGCAAGTTAACTACAACCTCACTAGAATATTAAAAGCTAAAGGCATAACCTGAAACTGGGAGAGGTCATACCTCTTTAAGGAGGTGGATGCTGAAAAAAATAAAATAATGTAATAAAAATAAATAAATAATAAATTAAAATAAAATCAATAATAATCATGAAAAAAGTTTAAGAAAATAAAGAAGTGGACATAAAATCTCATTTGGTCTTAGCTACAATAGAGAAATAAAGAAATAAAAGAAAGAAAGAAAAGAGAAAAAAGAAATTTTACAGTCAGTTCATAGTGCAAAGCCACTGCCAGGGTTGAAATCCTAGATTTGTCACTATGTGACCTTGGCCAAGTTACTTTAGATCTTCTTGCCTAAAAAATTAAAATTATAAATAAATTATCAAATGGGAATAATCATAGCTCCTTCTTTAAGGCTCTTGTGTTATTGCTATTACTCAAATGAAAGGAAAGAATTATATACACAGCCTTAGAGAGGAGGAGAAATATATCAAAATAATTAAAGAAGCCAAAAAAATGCAAACTTCAAATAAGACGTTTTGGAATTAGTTACAATTCTTCTACAGAGGGTTGTGGGGGGAGGGTGCAAGATCCCACCCACTGAAATCAACACAAAGAACTGCATAATTCAAACCAGAAGGAGCCAACTTCATCTATATGCAATGCACTGGGAGTCCCTGATTTTGATTTTCGTAAGAACAATACTATGCTATCCCACTAGACCCTATGGATCCTGGTCAAAAATCTCTAGCCAGTAGGTGTCCTCAGCATCCAGTTCTCCCCAAACAGTAACTCCCACTTGTTTGGAATGCCAACCCAAATTTATTTTAGATAATTCAACCTACTGGGTGTCTTTTCCCTCCAGGAAGTTTTACATTAAACGTAGAAATGATAAAGTGATCAAACCTACAAAATTAATACTGTTGTGGTAAATATAGGAAAAGGTTTCTAATCCTTGGACAATATTTATATGTGCAGTATAGAAAAAGGTTTAATGTTTAAGAGAATGTGGCATACTAGTGAACAAGAAAGATTAGTCTTGGGATTTCAATTTAAAAAGTGTAATTGAGTAATGGATTTTAGATTTTACCTGTAAGTGGGAAGACTTACAGAATTTAATCAAATTTAAAAGTACTGTTAATGGTTAGGAGAATGTGTGATGTGTTATTTAAGGTGGAATTATTAGATTTATTGGAGTTGCTAAGGTTTAGCTAGTAGGTCAGGCATTTGAAAAGCTTAAAAAGAAAACTGAATATATCAAATGTATAAATGGATTTTAAATACTTAAAGGGATTTTATTAACTAAGTTGTAAAGGGAAATGCTTGAGAGTTGAATGAGTTCAACTTAAATTGATCAAACATTATTCAAAGGCTCCCCTGAAAGTAATTGTTAAAATTTACTAGATCCACAAATCAAATGAAGTATATAAGGTGAAGTTAAAGGTTTGAGAGAAGCTGGATTTCTAAAAAAAAAAAACAAACAAACAAAAAACTGTACCTCTAATAAAGTGAATATTAAATTAAAACCTTGCATAGCCCTTCTCTTGTACAAAAGCAGCCCTCAGACATAAAAAAAAAAAAATCACAATTGACACAATGATTGCATCAAAAAATTACAAGAGTTTCTGAAAAAGAAACACATATAAATGAAACAGAAGCAACAATCATACATGACTGAAAATTACTTCCCAAAGCTAGAAAAAAACGACTTGTATACACAGGTGTACCTCATTTTCTTGCTCTTCAATTTATTTTGCTGTGCAGGGTTTGTGTTTTTTTATGAATCAAATGTCTATGATAACCTTGTCTCCAGCAAGTCAATCAGTGCCACTTTTCCAAAAGCATTTGCTTACTTTGTGTCTCTGTGTCACATTAGGTAATTCTCATAGTATCTCAAACTTTTTCACTATTACTATATTTGTTAGGGTGATCTCTGATCATGTGATCTTTGATGTTACCATTGTCATTGTTTGGGAGGTGCTATAGATGGCTCCCACTTAAGGCAGTAAATGTCAGTGATAAATGTTTGTATGTGTTCTGACTGCCCCACCAACTGGCTCTTCCTCCATCTCCCATCTCCCTCCCCCTCCTAGGGCTTCCATATTCCCTGAGATACAACAGTGCTGAAATTAAGCCAATTAATAACCTTGCAATGGCCTCTAAGTGTTCAAGTGAAAGGAAGAGTCATACATTTCTGTGTAAATCAAAAGCTAGATTTAAGCTTAGTGGGGAAGGCATGTCAAAAGCCAGCATTGGCTGAAAGTCAGGCCTTTTGCTCCAATTAGCAAAGTTGTAAGTGCAAAGGAATGGTTCTTGAAGGAAATTAAAAGAGCTACTCCAGTGAACACATAAATGATAAGGTGAAACAAACTTGTTACTGATATGAAGAAAGTTTTAATGTTGTAGGTACAAGATCAAATCAGCCTCAACATTCCCTTAAACTGAAGCCCAATCCAGAGCAAAGCCCTGACTCTTTAATTCTGTGTAGGCTGAGGAAGCTGCAGAAGAAAAGTTTGAAACTAACAGAGTTTGGTTCATGAAGTTGAAGGAGAGAAGCCGTCTCTATAACATAAAAGTGCAAGGTAAGGCAGCAAATGCGGATGTAGAAGCTGCAGCAAGTAATCCAGAAGGCCTAGCTAAGGTAATTAATAAGTGGCTTGACTAAACGACAGATTTTTCAATGTGCACGGAAACAGCCTTCAGCTGGAAGAAGATGCCATCTAGGACTTTCATAGTTAGAGAGGAGAAGTCAATGCTTGGCTTCAAAGCTTCTACGAACAGGCTAAATCTCTTGTAGAGAAGTCAGCGTCATTGGTGACTTTAAGTTGAAGCCAGTGCTCATTTGCCTTCCCGAAAATTACAGGGCCTTTAAGAATTATGCTGAGTGTACTCGGCCTGTGCTCTATCAGTAGAACAACAAAGTCTGGACAACAGCACATCTGTTTACAACAGGGCCTACTGAATATTTTAAGCCCATTGTTGAGAAGTCCTGCTCAGAAAAAAAAAAAGATTTCTTTCAAAATATTACTGCTCACTGACAATGCACCTGGTCAGCCAGGAGCTCTGATGGAGACGGACAACAAGATGAAGGTTTTCATGCCTGTTAACACAGCATCCATTCTGCAGCCCATCGATCAAGGAGTCATTTCAACTTTCAAGTCTTATTCTTTAAGAAACACATCTCATAAGGCAATGACTGCCATAGACAGTGATTCCTCTGATGGATGTGGGCAAAGTAAATTGAAAATCTTCTGGAAAGAATTCACCATTGGAGATGCCATTATGAACATGTGTGACTCTGGGAAGAGGTCAAAATGCCAACATTAACAGGAGTTTCAAAGAAGTTGATTCCAACTCTCATGAGAGGTTCAAGACTTTAGTGGAGGAAGTAATGACAGATGTGGTAGAAAGAGCAAGAGAACTAGAATTAGAAGCAGATCCTGAAGATGTGACTGAGTGATTTCATGGTAAAAGTTTAATAGATAAAGAACTGCTTCTTATAGATAAGCAAAGAAAGTGTTTTCTTGAGATGGAATCTACTCCTGGTGAAGATGCCACTGAAGATTGTTAACATTACAAAAAAGGATTTAGAATATTACATAAACTTAGTTGATAAGCAATGGTGGGGTTTGAAAAAATGGACTCCAATTCTGAAAGAAATTCTACTGTAGGTAGAATGCTATCAAACAGCATCACATGCTACAGAGAACACATTCATGTAAAGAAGAGTCAATCAGTGTGGCGCACTTCACTGTTGTCTGATTTTAAGAAATTGCCACAGCCACCCCACCACCACTGGTGGGTCAGCAGCCACCCACACTGAGGCAAGACTCTGCCAGCAAAAATATTATGACTCACTGAAATTTCAGATGATTCTTAGCATTTTTAGCAATAAAGTATTTTCTAATTAAGGCTACTGAACACTTAACAGACTACAGTATAATATAAAAATAATTTTATATGCACTGGGAAACCAAAAAGCTCATTTGACTCACTTTATTGAGACTTTCACTTTATTGCAGAGGTTTGTAACTGAACCCACAACATCTCCAATATATGCCCATATAGACCAGTACACAGGGGCTTACTGCATTTTAGGAAAAATTAAGAACTGCTATTACATTTTAGGAAAAAAAATTAATTACAAGGGAAAAGAAAAAAAATCACATTAGCCTCCTGATAGAAAGAAAAATAGGAAAAGGTGACCCACAAGAGAAAAATATCAGACTAGCCTCAGACATCTCCTTATAACAAAGGAAAAGCACGCCTGGGTGGCTCAGTGGTTAAGCCTCTGCCTTCAGCTCAGGTCATGATCCTGACGTCCCGGAATCAAGCCCCACATTGGGCTGCCTGTTCGGCGGGAAGCCTGCTTCTCCTTCTCTCACTCCTGCTGCTTGTGTTTCCTCTCTGGCTGTGTTTCTCTCTGTCAAATAAATAAAATCTTTAAGAAAAAAAACAAAAAACAACAACAAAAAAATAAAACAAAGGACAGAGGACTACAGATCAACAACTACAGAGTTTGAACAGAAATGGTTACTAGTTAAATATTTTCTATTTCACTAACTTGTTATGAAGTAAAGATAAAAATATTCCCAGAACTCTAAAAGTATACTGAAGATACATTTCTATGAACAAAGATGAATTAAAGACAGGAGCTTAGAAATCAGGCAGTCATGTGTAAGAGGATTGTGGTGTGCATTACATGAGTTAAAGAGCAAAGCTTAAATAATTGCAAATATTTTTTTCAAGTCAAATGGCATTAAGCACAGTCATTTGATTTCTTCCTCCCCATTTTCCCAATGAAATCAGGGGAAACCCTTTATCAGCAAGCCATGAAAGCAAAACACAGCATTCACATGGCAAACTTAAAAACATTCTCATCCAGTGAAGATAAAAACATTGAGAGAACATCCAGAATGTGTTCCATTCACACAGCACTCTCCTAAGAAAGAGCAGCAAACCCAGGATTTAAGTGAAGGAAGTTTTGGCTGAACCTTACTGATATTCCGTAACTGGAAGCCTGGGCTGGACTTAGGACAACCAGGAATCCACTGCACTCCATTTCATCCCTCCTGAGCATTAACACTGGAAACAGTGTGGCCCCAGGAGTCATTTGACAGCAGAAAGCTGGCACAGTATCAGAGATCTGGTGGGCTAATATTGCAGGAGGAAACTGGTGGTAAGTATCAAGCCACACCTTGATCCAGACATGGTGCATGCAGAAAATTGGTCTCTGTCTCAGAAGTTTCACCAAACCTAGAGAACAAAGATCCTCCACTAGTATTTATTTACTTATTTATTCATTCGACCAGTATTTATTTTCAACCAACTAGAGAAATTAAATAGCATGATCCTTATGCTATAAAGCTCACAGTCTACAGGGGACAGGATACAAATGAATAGGTGGGGTGGTGATGACAGATGAATAGATGAAGAATATGGATCCAACAGATAATCCACAGAGGCATCTAGATCAGACTTCAAAGAAGGGGAAAGACTCGCCAAAGGAAATTGTTTGTACATGAAAAATAAGTTGTAGTAGGTGAAAGGCTTGGAGTCAGAGCAAATGGGGAAGTATGTAAGAGAACACTTCAGACAGAGAAAGCAGCAAGTATTAAACCAAGAATCAAGAGAATATGATACATTTAGGACTTGAAAGAGGCAAGCAGGAGTCCAAGTTATAGAGAACGTTGTGACCTGCTTAAAACTCTGAACTTCAACCCAAGAATAGTGTAAGAGTGTTGAAAGACTTTCAAGCAGTGGAGTCTGATCGAGTTTCCATTATGGAAAATGATTTTAATGAGGAATGGAAGCCAGAAGACTAAAGATAGGGTGAGAAGGTAGAGTAAAATTGAGGGGACTCGTGATCATGACTGACCTAGACAGCTGGTTATAGACATGGAAAGTATGTCAGTCTTGGGAGAAATCCTGAAACAATAGGACGTGGGGATGAATTTTATGTGAGTTATCTCTAATTACCACTAATCTTGCATAAACACATTTTTCATGGATCAGGAGTCAAGGCATGTCTTCTTCTCCATGGTCTCACACAAGGCTACAAAGTGCTGCCCACGACTAGAGTCTCATCTGATGGTTCAAATGGAGGAGGACATGCTTTAAATCTCATGTAGTTTTTTACAGGATTTAGTTACTTGCAACAGTTGGTCTGAAGGTCTTTGTAACTTCCTATAGAACATTCTTCTGCAACATGGTAATTTGCCTCAAAAAAGCCAGGATAGGATAGAATGTGCTGGCATGGGAAAAGGAATTTTTTTTTTTTTTTTTTTTTTACTGAATCATGGAAATGACATGCCATCTTTGGGTACAAGCAAGTTAACAGGCCAGCCCATACTCACAAGGAGGGGATTATACAAAGACATGAATTACGCAAGGAGAGAAGGGAGGGATCATTGGAACTAACTTTGAGTCTGACTGGCTATGTGGATTGAAATGAATAAGAGGGTAGTTGGTTGAGTCACTGGGACTACTGAAGTAGTGACCCATTTTTCCCATTAAGTAATGAAATAAGTTTTGGATATTTTGAGTTTGGGGGACCTGTAGCACACCCATGCTGAGCTGGGTGATACTTGCTGGGATACAGGTTTCTCAAACTTTGTAGAGTCAGCTGGACTAAGGGTAGGAATTGTCACTTCTCAATAGATTATCAAAGTATTGACAATTGCTGAGATGACACAGGTAAGATGGATAAATAAAACCCTAAGGTGTATTACCATTAAATGTAATGGTAGAAAGTGTTTTAAGAAAGTACCTCCTGAATGTGAATCTCCAGAGATGAGGTCTGGTCATCCTTATTTTTTTAAGGCAACACAGTTGATTGTGATGTGCAACCAGATCTGAAAACCACTGAAATGTATTTATTAAAAAACAGATTAAACATATACAGTTGACCTTTGAACAAACAGGGTTTTTTGCTTTTGTTTTGAGTGGGTTTGGTTTTTTTTATAAGATTTTATTTATTTATTTGACTGAGAGTCAGTGAGAGAGGGAACACAAGCAGGGGGAGTGGGAGGGGGAGAATCAGACTTCCCACTAAGCAGGGAGCCCAATGTGGGGCATGATCCCAAGACCCTGGGATTCATGACCTGAGCCGAAAGCAGATGCTTAACAACTGAGCCACCCTGGCGCCCCTGAAAAAAAGCAGGTTTGAACAGCATAGGTCCACTTATATGTATTTTTTTTTCAATAAATACAGTACAGTACTCTAAGTGTGTTTTCTTTTCCTCATGATTTTGTTAATACATTTCTTTTTCTCTAGCTTCCCTTATTGTAAGAATACAGGATATAATACACAGTACATATAAAATATGAATTACATGTTTATCAGTTAGGTTTTCAGTCAATAGAAAGGTATCAGTAGTTAAGTTTCTATGGATTCAAAAGGTATATGTGGATTTTCAACAGTGTAGGGAGTCAGCGCCCCTAAGCCCTGCATTGTTCAAGAATCTACTATATATACGTAAGTTGTAATGGTGGTTATTTCCAAGAGGCAGGATTATAGGTGATCTTTATTTTCTCCTTTCTGCTCGCCTGTACTTTCTATCCTCAACAAACTTCTTTTGTAAAAAGGAAATCAAGTTGCTCCTTTTAAAACCAATTCTACCACAAATAGGTTTATCTAAGAAGCACAATAAAAAAATTGTTATTAATATAATACATCATATTGAAGGGGTTCAGATGTGCTACTTTGGCATGTGGATTTCATGGAGCTGAAGTCAATCAAGGCCCAAAGATTCAGGAGGAGCTTTTACCTCCCCTCTTAGCTACCTAAAAATTTGGGTGACTTGAATCACCTGGGTGACTCAGTTAAGTGTCTGCCTGTGACTCAGGTCATGATCTCAGGGTTCTGGGATCAAGCCCCTGTTGAGCTACCTGCTCAGCGGGGAGCCTGCTTCTCCTGCTTTCTCTGCCCCTCCCCCCACCTGTGTGTGGGTGCACAAGCTCTCTTTCTCTCTCTTTCTCTCTCTCTCTGTCAAATAAATAAATAAAATCTTTGGTGGGGAGGAAATAATTTAGAAAGAGGGCCTGGTTGAGAAACAGATAACTACAAAGAATATGTGCTAGATGTGGTAAACTGAGGGGAGGTTGGCAGGGCTTGGAGATCAAATTTCTCTCAGGTTCGGTTGTGTCTGTACAGCATGACAAACATTTGTTACCAAACATCTGCTCTTCTCAAGTTCCTCTAAATTGTCTTCATCCCTTTTGAAGCCTCAGATTCCTACACCCTGCTCTAGCTCATAATAAGCTTCAGTTGCCTGACTGCAAGTGGGTCTCATATGCTCATGAGGCTCCCATACATGCATAATCAAATTTGTTTTTCTCTTGTTAATCTGTCTTTTGTCAATTTAATAGGCCTGCCAAAAGAACCCAGAAGGGCAGAGGAAATAGTTTTCCTCTCCAACACTATTAATAGAATAAAAAGCATATGGGAAACTCAAAACATACCCATTTTTCACCTGTGCAAAGATTTGCATTTTCATGATAAAATTCAAGGCTCATAATGCCAAAGTTGAGATAGGAACTGTTATAAACTATGGGTTGGTATATAAATTAGTACACACTTCCTCAAGAGCAGTTTGGCAGTGGGTATCAAGACCTATAAAATTATTTATACTCTTGGATTTAACTTTACTTTCAGAAATTATCCTAAGCAAATAATCAGATATATGGACAGAGATTTACCTATGCAATAAATTCATAGCCATATTATTGATGACAGTGAAAAATTAAAAATAACTGATAGATATTACAAACAGTTAAACAAATCGTTCATATAAATGCCACTCTGATGTCCTTTAACTTCATCTAAGTGAATACAAATGTATTTTGTTTACTGTTATACCATATACATTTGCTATAATACAATAACCTCTTTACTATAAGACTATATGCTATACTATTATATACTGTAACCTTATATAAGTAATATATACTATCTCATTTATCATAATAGTAGCCTATAAGGCCCCATTGGCTTGATTATTACTAGGTCAAGACTTTTCCAGGAATCACTCCCCACAATTACCCCTCCTTGATTCTGGGATGGACAAAAGAGGAGACCTAGGAGGAAGATGGCCATGGAATTGAGCCCCACAGCCCCTCTGCTCTTCACCTCTCTGTCCTTATCTCCATCCAGAGCCTTCCTGCAGCTATCCTCACCTCTGCTGGCCTCTTCAGAAAGGCCAACTTCTGGCATTCATCTCTGGCCAAAAAATAGTTCTTTATACTTCCTTTAAAAAAAGCTACTTTAAGGGCTTTCCCTTAGAAAAAAGGAGTTCATAGGTCCCAGAGATACAGTTCTTCTCCAGACACCACATCTTACCAGTGTGAGCAGCTTGGATTAGGTACTATACCTGAAGCTACACTCTATTCGACATTCCAGCCACTTTGCTCTGGCCAACCTCCAGATGTCATCCCTCAGGGTAATTTCACCTGAGGTCCCCCTGTGCCTCCCACCAGTATGGCTTCCTCTGGAATCCAGTCCATTCCACAGCCTGACTTTATTGACGAGCCTCATTCTGTTTTCCTCCCAATAGCAACTCTGGGATGTAGGCTGGGTATCTTTTTCACTGTCTCTAATGGCCCATGGCAATTAAGACGTTTCCTCTGTCCCTCTGTCACTGACGGAAACTGGTCTTCTCAGAGCATACAGAGAACATAGGCGAGCAAAACTCCCTTTCTTCAGTGCTTTTTGGACCATATTTTCAAAAATGACTTTTTCTATTTTGTATTAAGTATACCATTCACATGCATATGTATACATCTCTAAGTAATATTTTTTTTTATTCTAAGTTACTTTTTTGGGATAAAAAACAACCCAAACCTTTATTATATTCCATTAAGAACAAATAACCAAGAAAATATTTATTCACCCATTTAAAAATTATTTTTTACGTATAATGTAGATATTGTAAGTGTTAAAATGAATAGAAGAATGATCCCTACTCACAAGTACAGGAGGAAGAGGTGATTAAAAATAATTGTGATATAATATGATAGGAACTAAGTGTGATACAAGTAATACAAATAACGAAATAAGACAGCTTACAGAATGAAAAAACAGTTTTAAAAGAATGATTTAAAAAAGCTTCCTGGAGACCAGCATTAAACTAAGTATAAGTAGAAATGTTTCGAGAGTAGGCTTAGGGGAGACTGGGCTTTAAGTTTTTGTTGCTTTTTTTGTTTGTTTTTTTGTTTTGTTTTGTTTTGTTTTTTAAGGATAAGTATTTTTTTTTCAGTGTTCCAAGATTCATTGCCCATTCCCCACACCCAGTGCTCCATGCAATAGGTGCCCCCAGTACCCACCACCAACTTAAAGGCTTATAAAATACATTCCGTAAAAATTTATTTCTGAGTTTCATTATTTGGGACTCTTTTGGTTGCAGATTTTAGAAACCCAACTTGAACTTTCTGGTATAGGCCCTAACAGGAATTGACTGGTTTTTGTAAGAATACTGGAGACGTCTCAGGTGATCACAGAAAAGGTTAAGGACAGAGATCTAGTATGACTGGTCCCATTTTTAATCCCTCAGCCAATTCACGGAAGCTGAGCCTGTGGACATGTTTGACAAAAATGGCAGCTCATAGATACAACATTGAAATAAAAGAAACATGGTTTATGGGGCGCCTGGGTGGCTCAGTTGGTTAAACAACTGCTTTCATCTCGGGTCATGATCCTGGAGACCCGGGATCTAGTCTCACGTTGGGCTCCCTGCTCAACAGGAAGCCTGCTTCTCCCTCTCTCACTCCCCCTGCTTGTGTTCCCTCTCTAGCTCTGTTTCTCTGTGTCAAATAAATAAGTAAAATCTAAAAAAAAAAAAAAAAAAAAGAAAGAGAAAAGAAACATGGTTTATGAAAGGTATTCTGCATGCTCACACTGTAAACTTTTAGTTCTTTATCTGGTAAGTAAGACTCCTCTTAGTGAATTATTCAACATCACATACAGATGGCTAGCCTCCCTGCTTCTATTTCAGATTTACATACACCACAAAAATCAACATATGCTCTAAGGGGGGTAAAGGAAGACCTGAGACATTGCTCAAAGTACAGAGAAATCCCAGGTACAAATTTCTCAAAGATCCCCAAAAATATCTGATGTGCTCCATTTCCTGCAACAACATTTAAAACAAATAGATACTCACGCCTCCTTTAATTTCTCCAGGTCTATAACTAGGTCATGAAAAATGCCATGTTTCACACTGGCCTCTTCACTGGATGCCTGAAAAAGTTAAACAAAATTTTATGTAACATCCATTTCGCCCAGTTAAATCTAAAGACAACTGCCCTGGCTCCTGGTGTTTCACTGTTCCCAGATTAGGACCCCATATAACTAAGATGCTCAGTGGGAAAGACTGATTAGCCTGGGGTGCTCTGACCCCCAGAATATGCAATGCCTTTTGATATTCACTTTTATAAAGTCAGAGGGACATTAAAAAGCATGCCTATTAGGGAACAGCAGGCTTTGCTCTGATGAGTATCAGCAACACATGGTATAGGAATATTCATGGTCATTATTAGCACTCCCTTGAGTTTCTCTGTGATAATTATAAGGCTGGAGGCTCAGCACACAGCACCACAAACAACTCTCAGATTGTTCCCTCAGCCCTCCAAGTAGAGTTGCCAGATTTAGCAAATAAAAGTACAAGTATCCAGTTAAGAGTTGCATTTCAGATAAATGAGTAATATTCTTCAGTAGAATTATGTCCCATGCACTATTTGAAATATATGTCTATTAAAAATTTAATCATTATCTGAGATTCAACTTTAGGCTCAGCATCCTGTATTTTATCCAGCAATCCTATCCTCTGAAGTTTCTCTGATACTACCCATAGTCCTCTTCTATAAATACTGTTTTTAGCACAAACAGCTTCCAAGAATTAAATTCCAAGAATTAAATTTCAAGAAGCTTTTTATCCAAACCCCATAAGCTATTTTTTAAGGGGGTTGGGTGGAGTGTGAGGGAGAGACAGCATCTTAAGCAGCCTCCACACCCATCATGAAGCCCCACACGGGGCTAAATCTCACAACCCTGAGATCATGACTTGAGCTGAAACAGAGTCAGACACTTAACCAACTGAGCCATCCAGGCACCCCATAAGCTTTTTACTTCCACCATTCTGCAGTCACCGAACTGAATCCAGAGGTCCAAGGGATGACAGAAAATAAGGACAGCAAGAAATAAATAAATATGTTTATTTTCTCTTTCAAATAATCCCCTCTCCCCCTGTGTGACTTGATCCCCAAAAGAAAGTACTAACCAATGTTAGTACATTGCCCACTATAAGTACTGCTGATGATTCCTTGGGGTTAGACCTATTTACAGTGCAATTTACATATAGTAGAAATCTTCTATAGAAGCATGCTATTATTACTTCCTAAAATGCTTGGCAGAGCCTGCTGGCAACACCACATATGTCCTTACCAGGATGCATGGGCCAGGGGCAGAGAAATGCCATGGCCACAGCAGCTCCCTGCCCATATATTACAAGCATGTGCACGTCCTTACAAAAGGCCTGCCACGAGGAGAGGAGGAGACCATACATCACCTCTCAACATCTAGAATTTATATTTAAACCTACTCTTGCAATGTCAGGTCTGGGAGGTCCTTGTATTAAACCCAAATCATAAAATACTTGAAAAAAGAACATGAAAACCATAACTCTTCCTTCAACTCAACACCTCTACTGTCACTTCTGTGTGAGAATTTTTACTAGTTTTTGTTGAAAGCAGTGTACGTGTGGGAGCTTAGAGGGTTACAGTTAACCAAGAAAAACAATATAATTCTAGAATGGGGGGGGGGAACAAAAGCATCTCATTAGTGACCTTAGCAAAAAGAGTTTAAAAACAAACCCCCAGGTCCCATTTGTCAGGTGGCCACAAATCTAATTGTTGGGGCCTGAACATGTGATTCTGAAAGCTGGAAGATAAAAGGAATGAATGAGGCATTTATCTTGTCCTTCCTGTACCTAATAGGGTACTTTATGTGTTACAGAGTAATCAAACAATTGATGAAGAAATTTCTTTTTTGGAAAATTTCTGCAAAATAATAAATGCAGAAGGAATGCGAGAACCAAAAAATCAACATATTACAAGGCTTTAAATGAAACAGTGGGCCTAGATAACAATCAACAAGAAACAGAAACTTTATAATGGAGAGATGAGGCTGACACACTTGTCCCCACTTGTGGATCTCAGCATCACTTCAAGTGGGACAACCAGACCTATGACTTCATGAAATGAAGCACCAAGCAGCACAGAGCATCACCCAGGAAAAAGTCTCCCTAAAAACTGGACTTGAATCTAACTGAACATTAGGATCATTATAGCATCCTCTCACTTGTATATGTGTTTTAAATTTTAGATTTAAAAAAAAAGTACCCAGAATGTTCTTGGAAACTTATTTTTGACCTTTGTTTTAAACACTTCTAAGATGCTTCATTAGTTCCCTTCACCATCCTGAACACAGCTGAATCTATCTTTGATGACAGAGGTCAGCATTTCATGCTTATTACAATAAAGTTCAAGTAGGAGTTTCTACAGCTATTGATTTAAATCATGTAAGGGACACTAAACTGACTCTATACTAATCCCAGAATATTTATTCATTGATTGTAAATAGCTTTCAAGATCTTTATGTACTCCATATTGCCACCATATATTTTCTTGATATTTGATCTTTTTCTGATAAGATTTTTAAAAATATTCAAGACCGTAGTGAGTGTTGTGAGGGGATTGGGACTACTGAAACACTGCAGTTAATTGGATTCTGATTATAGGAGGTTCACCTTATACAAAAGAACTTATGGCACAGATAGGGGAGCTTGGTCATGGCAACACTCCGTAAGACTGCTGCGTAGCCACTCTTCCCATTCTGCGTGCCTGACCCGGCTGAAACGGGATCAGTTGTCTGTGTGTAATAAAATAGGTGAGGTTACCGGCAGCCTTCATAAAGTTAAGCACACTGAAAATGACTAAACTTCATTCACACACAAATACAGAGGAAAAAGGGTAGGGTTCCAAAAGAAACACCTCGTTCTTTCTTATGAAAAAAATTGCTAAAAACTCTCAGCCATTGAGGGCAGGGAATTATGTTTCTGATTCCTCCATCTTCACCAACTATTCTTATTCTACCCTGGTCCAGTGGAGTAGCTGCAATTCTCATCAGCGTCCTTTTGTTAAATTTCTCAGCGCACTTCAGAGATCACTTGGTGCATTCTCATGGTTGATCATTTTGCCGAGGATACTCTGTTTCCGGCCAATACCCTCTGTAACATGCTGGCATGCCTACATTCCGTGCCAACGCATGGAATGCCCTGTTTGTCTCTCCGTTTATGACATGTTATGATTCACTGCCTGTCTAATCTCTGAGATGTCGCTGGACTGTTGTGTATTTTTTGTCTGCCCGTGGCAAATGTAAGAGAAGGGTTTGCTTATTGTTTATTTCTATTTCTGTCTTTATTTTATATTTGTGGAAACGGCAACGTCCTGATTGGAGTTCTTGCTGAAAACGGACTTTTTTCTTCCTTAGTTCATTTCTGATCCAATGTCATTAGCCTTGAACATACCCACCTTCCCTCTGGCTGCCATGGCGGGCAGGTGAATGTTTCTTAACCTGTCATGCCCATAACTGAATAGACTCCAACAGTAATCTTCCAGGGGTTGGTTTTGCTTTTTCAGATTCCACAATTACTGGAACTTTGCTTATGGGTAGAAGTAGAGATCAAGGCTTTAAGAAAGAAAAGGAAATTCTACAAAACCCACAGCTGAGTTTAATAGAAAAGAATCCCTGTCGCTATGATCTTTGCTCTTTTCTGATAAGACTGAAATGAAGATCTCTCGCCTCTTTCTTCCTTAAATACTCCCTTTCTCCCCACCCCCCACATCCAGCCCCATTTCCCAGACATAATAAAAACCAAAGATTAAGACCACCACGCGTCTGATACTCAAGAGGTACAATAGGTAGAAGACTCAAGTTAAAGGCCTATTAAAAAAAATGCCATCACCTGGAAAGGATATGGTAAAATCGGAGAGAAGATATTAAGTGCTAATGGGTACCTACAGAGAAATGAGGGCAGAGAACAAGAGTTCAGGAGAATAACTGAAGATCCATAAGAAAGAAAATAATTCTGTGTTCAAAGTCTCTGTTGTTTCGTTTCCCTCTCAACAGATGAATGGATAAAGAAGATGTGGTCCATATATACAATGGAATACTACGCCTCCATCAGAAAGGATGAATATCCAACTTTTGTAGCAACATGGACTGGATTGGAGGAGATTATGCTGAGTGAAATAAGCCAAGTGGAGAAAGTCAAGTATCACATGGTTTCACTTACTTGTGGTGCATAAGACGCAATACAGAGGACAAGAGGAGAAGGAAAGGAAATGGGAAGTAGGGTAATTCGGGGAGAGAAACGAAACATGAGAGACTTTGGACTCAGAAACAAACTGAGGGTCTTGGAGGGAAAGGTGTGGGAGGATGGGAGAGCCTGGTGGTGGGTACTGAGGGCACCTATTGCATGGAGCACTGGGTGTGGGGCATAAACAATGAATCTTGGAACACTGAAAAAAAAATAAATTTAAAGTCAAAAAAAAAAAGAAAGAAAATAATTATGTTGCAGATAGAAGAGGTCCAAAATCTTTAATAAAAATGAAAAAGCCAGGGAACAAGAAAATAGGTCCAAAACCTGAAACGTTCAACCCTTGACCGACTATATTGAGAGAAAAAAGTGGGAATGGGGAAGCTGCATGAGTGACTGGAAAAATCACCCAAGCACAGACCCTGAGAAAGTTACTTCTCTCTAACGACCCATGTCTCTGGCCAGAGGAAGAAAAGACATTCAGAAGAAACTAGATAGACCCTTCCCCAGATGACAGAGGAAAGCTAAAGTTAGAAACAGACTGACTTGCTGTATAAGCTAGAAGCAGGGTGAACTAACCAGCATTCATAATTGGAGGGGACAAAACCTAGAGAAGAGTCTATGGCCCAAAGTGGACATAAGCCTATGCCATTACTGTTGCAGCAGGGATGAGACTTAATGTTCTGTATTGAGTGGGAAAAAGTGAATAAAGGCAGCTGTATTGGTGGGATGCCCCAAGCCTTTTCACTCCAAGGGTCTTCAGTTCTGTACCCAAATTTTGAGGCTATACTGAGCTATAAAGTGTGGAAGAGGGGGCAGGGAGGTACCAAGGAGGTGGAGGGAAACAGAGTAAGAATAAGGTAATCCAGATCAATTTTGAAGGAAAAAATTTCCTACCTAAAGAGAACAAATCTAAAGTTATCCAACGCTATGATCTGTTTCCACTTAGACTCATAGCCAACATTCATTTCATAAGTGGTTACTGATCACCTACTATATTCAAGGCACTACTAGTCAAAATGGGAATCAACAAAAAGTAAACAGGAAGGTGACTCTGAAAAAAATGGACTAAAAGAGTAACTAATTTCCAAGCTGCAATATTAGTAGCCTCAGATTATGAATAATATTTGTCTTTGATTATCACCTGATTGAAACACAGATTCTATTATCCATGCTTCTTACCATGTATCCAATGAACAAGCATGTTTAACATCTACTATATGCCAAGATTTATACCAGATGGTTCAAACAGAAAAATATTAAACATGATACCTGACATGAGTAGCTCTTCTAAGGAGGGAACAAGGGAGATAAAAATTAAAAAACCAACATTACAATCCACATAAGTACTGATTACAGAGAAGCCCAAGGGATGATATGAGAGCCCAGGATGGTAACAATTTACCCCCAGATGGTAAAATGGGAGGGAGGTATTCCAGTCAGAGGGAACAGCATGTGCAAAGAGCAGGACAAGAGAAATAGCATGGCATAGTCATAAAGGAATAAGTAGTTTCCTGTGGTTTGGAGTCCTGCAAGTACAGAAGAATGAGCAAATTAGATAAGAGGAAGGTTTCTCAACCTCAGCACTACAGACATTTTAGACTCTAGGTTTCTCTGTTGTAGAAGCTATCCTGTGCCTTGTACGATATTTAGCAGCATCCCTGGCCTCTATCCACTAGATACCAAAGATATACACAACCCCAGGGACAATCAAAATGTCAAATGTCCACTGGGAGGCAAAACTGAGCCTGGTTGAGAATCACGGAATTAGAGATAAAGAAATGGGTCAATCTATGAATGACTTTGCACAGGGTTTGGATAGTCTCTCTAAACACTGAAAACCATGGAAGGAATTCACCTGATCATACAAGTCCTTGAGACCCATCATTTTCATATGGAGGATGTGCAGAGAGACAAAATTGGAGTAAGGAGCCCAATTAGGAAGAGGCTACTTCAGTAGTCCAGGCAAGGGAGGATGCAAGCCTGAACTGAGGCAATGACAGGAGGACCAGAGAAGGAAGGCAGAAGGTAAGAGAGAGATGATAACATGATGTCATGTTTCCCTGACTTCTCAGTCAAAATAATCACCAAAGAGCATACGCATACACACTAAATCTTGAAATGATTATAACTGGTAAACAGATTTACATTGTAGTGATAGAAAAATAAATACTTCATGAGCTTTCCTGAGAAAACATTCCTGCCTTTTCAAAAATCATTTCACATTAAAATTAATACATTCATTTATTTAACAACGACACTATTAACTTCTGGGCTAGCAGAAAATAAGAGAAACTATGTGTAAACATATGTAGTTTGTGTAGGAAACAAAACCATGAGACTTGCTGGGTTGGTGGCCTGTGAAATCTAAAGAGACCTCAATCCTCTCGCTCTCTGGGCCATTTCAGAATCTTTTCCATTCCAAGGACAAGAAAAAAAAAAACTTCAAACAACACTCCCTTTTTCAAGGAGATACTCTTTCTTGTACATACCCAAGCACATTCTATTTGTGAACTTATACAGCATCATCTGTCCAATGATCTCAAAGTGTCAAGACATTTCAGAAGGCAATTAATTGTGTTTCCTCTGAGAACACCTTTACATGAGAAAATTAAACTGCTTTTTGTAGGGACGACTGTCAGATTGTGACATACAGATATACCATTTACCATTGCCTCTATTCCTACTGAGATCCACAAAAGCAACAGCATAAAAAGGTAACTCATGGCAACGGCACCATATTCCACATGCTGGGCTGGCCAATCAGACAGCACACCTGGGGGTCTTGCTAATGCCACTTCCAACCTTCTCCCAGCACCAAACCTAAATCATATGTCCACTGTCTTCTCCATATCAGCTCTGCATGACCAAAACACAAAACCCTGCATTCATAGAGGCTTTCATATAAACTGAAATTAGAGCAAAACCACCAGTAAGTTAGCCAGCTTTGAATATCATTCTAGTAGGAGAAGCACTGAATTGGCTAAATTAACATTTTTTCCTTCAAAGTCTTTTTTATTCCCCTACCTCTTCTATTTCATTTTCAACACCCAGGTAACTGACTTATTAACCAATCTCTCTGGAGACTGCTGGTTCTTCCAATGAGACTGTTACAGAAAAAGCTTATTCTGCCCAAACTTACTATTACTGGAACACCTCAGGAGACATAACATTTATAAACTTCCTGTCACCCAATGTGCTGTTCAGAAGCCATTCATTTTAACTTAATTTGCAGGACTGAAAGTCTCAAGCTCACTTGCTATATAAAAAGTGACTTTTTTAGCTATTACCCATTATCATTTTGCTTCCTGCCAATAGTACAAAGTTAAAGAGCACCACAGAGCTAAAAACCCTTTGTTTGTAGTTAAACAATGAGCACTAAGGCAGTTCTTACCTAGAAGGCAATCTTTTCCCCCTTTCAGAATCTAATAATAATATCAATATAGCGAGCTACTACTTTTCTGAGGATGCTGATACTGGTGAAGTACTTACTACTTTAGGGTCAATGACTACTTCATGGAAGTCTTTGAAAAATGTAGTTTAAGGATCATTTTTCCTGCCACCTAATATTCATCTATTCTAATCTTTTTTTTTTATTTATGTGTAGAGAACCACAGTGCTTACCACCAGAAAAGTCTCCAACTGTTTATATAAGAAGTTACAGACACCAGAGTCACCTGGGTGGCTCAGTCAGTTAAGTGTCCTACTCTTGATTTCAGCTCAGAGCATGATCTCAGTATTGTGAGATCAAGCCCTGCACCAGACTCCAAGCTGGGCATCGAGGCTGCTTAAAATTCTCTCTCTCCCTCTGCCCTCCCCCGCCTTGTGACCAACCCAGGCCCCCTGCACAGACACCAAAAACAGTTATGTACCACTTTGTGATATGGTAATGAATACTAGTAACATGACTCACATGTCCTTCTCCTAGTAGAAATAGCCAATTTGCAATGAAATACTATCAATATCATTAAGATCCTAGGATCATATATTCAGGATGAGACATAGGATTCTTTTCTATGAAGTTTGAAGCACCACACCAACCTTCTTAAGGCAGACAAACAGAATCACAACGTTTGGACAATGATACTGTATTTACTCTATTGCTTCCCTGAAATGATTTTTGGCAAGATCACCAATGGCCTCCCTTTTGCTAAATCCGTCCACTGAACACTTTTTTTTTCACTGAACACTTTTAAGTCCTCACATTAATTATCTTTTCTCTCCTATCCTCTCTTGTTGTGCTACTTTTTGGAAAATTCCCTCAACTTTGTCTTCCAATCATTCTGGTGAATGTTTTATTTAAGCAACCATCTCTAATTTCCAAGTGTTTTTATTTGTCCTTTGTATTTTTCATTTTTATGACATATTGTTCTCCTTTTATGAAGGAAATAGCTTCCTCAAATCTAAGGACAACAGAGTGGTCACTGTTGTTTTTAAATTCTTTTCCATTCCCTGGATTCTCTCTTTCTTCAGGGGTCAGTTTTCTATGATTATCTTTCACTCTTCTCTTTTCTATGTTTGTAAATCTCCTCAAATATAAAGCTCACCAGGAACACAACTTGCTGATTCACAGGCTTCTCTGAGGATGAAGAGGTGAGAACCAGCTGCATTTATGGGCCATCAAATGGATAGAATGTGGAGGGCCCTCCTCCAGGGTGATAACATCCACACTAACAGCTCAAGTTTGAGATCTCAAAATATTGGTTCAATTTCTTTAGAAAAGAATATTCTGGGTTTAGTGTATTGCTGTTACTGTTTTTGCCAAGAGGAAAATGTTTGGTTGCTAGACCTTCTGAAGGAAAAAAGGAGACTAGGTGTCCTTATTTAAACAGGCCTTTAAATATAATCTTTTAATTCTCTGCTTTCTGTACTACCATTCCCACTCTCTGCTACCTGCCATCTCTGAGCTTGCCATCTAGATCCCTTCTGCAATATTTTAGGCAGGCTGGCTCCTTTCTAGGGTGCAACCTCCTCTGCAGATATTATGGCTGAAGTTTTTCTCTACTCTGCTCAGCCAATCTTTAATTTGCTTTGGAGTGGTGGAATCAGTATCTTTGTCATTTCTCTCTTCGTAAGTTGGGAACAGCAGCATTGTCTCTCTCCTGACTACTTGTCAGTCTTTGCTAATCCAAGATGAGATCTGAAATTTGAAATCCACATAATTATTAAGTGTCTCATAGGTGTATTTTCTCATTTCAGCCATAAACAGACATATCTTTAACAATTTTTGGAAATCATGCATGTGTGATTAGCTTTTCTGATGCTTTCACACATTGATAAAAACTTGGATGCATAATTTGGTCAAACTTTTTTTCCTCATAGTTCTATTACTATTTAGTGCTTCGTATTATAGAGGCTACTCTATCATCTGGTGTTTAGTATTATAGAGGAGAATTCTGAATTCAGCTTGATTCTTGCTCCTCTGTATGAAAACTTTGAGGAATTCAGGTTTTTGCATCAATGTTTTGTCTATCCAGTTCAAACATTTTTGTAAGGACATGTCAGAAAGCAAGTCTTACTCTGCTTATTTTGTCTGGAATTACTGAGCCAAATGCTACCAAATGCTGACTCAACCTTTCTTTTATTTGGGAAAGTTTTCTTTTTTATATCTTTTATTATTACTTTGATTACTATTGATACCCTTGATCCTCATGGTTTCATTATCTATTCTCTGCCTTCTATATTGATCAACTTTGCTATCAGCATGTTCATCTCTTGGATGATTTCTGCTACATTCTAAAGGTGTGTTCAACTCTCTCTTCATAGTAACAGATACAACTTTTTTGCACTCTCAGTTATGTTCTTTCTTCTTTCCAAAAATGATTTAAAAATGTTCTTTTGTTTCTTTAATAGATCATTTTTCAAATACTTTCCATTTGTATCTTCAAGGCAAAGGTCTTTTCTTCCCAAGTTGCAGACATTTGCTAAAATCCCCATGACAGTTTTGTTTGCCTGTTTGCTCATCCTTTAGTGAAGGAAGTTTTATCTGGTTTCTTTCTTCTGAAGGATAAGTTGCAAATATTGCTCCTCATCCTCTGACCTCTTCCCATCCCCAATAAACACACCTTACACTCCCTGTCACCTGGATGCCAAAAGAATTGCCCTCTCAGATCTTAACATGGGGAGAAAAGATAATATTTATACACACACATACACATCTTTATAATAGATTATATTTCATTTTTTTTAAGATTATCATGAAAACATCTACCTTCCCACACACACCTGGGCAATGTAACCTTACCTCCATCACCCCCATCAAGAGGAGGAGTCTAATACCTTTCCCTTGAATATGGACTGGCCTCAGTGATTTATTTATGTCAACAAATGCAACAGAAGTAACTACTTCATGATTTCTGAAACTAGACTGTGTCAGAGAAGGCCATGTAGATTCCATCTGCTTAATCTCCAGATTCTCCCATTTTGAACCCAGCTGCCATGCTGTGAGCAGTCTAAGCCACCTGGAGAGGTCATATATAGATGCTCTGGTTGACATTTTCAGTGGAGCCCAACCTTTAAGTCATCCCAACATAAGTGTCAAACATGTGAGTGAAGAAGACTCGAGATCATTCTGCCCCCAACCATTTGGAGGTCTGATTCACTGTGGAAAGAGATAAACAACCTAAATTACTAATTCACAGAATCCATGAACCTAATTCAATGGTTGTTACATTAAGCCACTAAGGGTTGGGATAGCCTGCTACACAGCTATTTCTTTACATGACTCACCCATTAATACAGTGCAATTCTGATAGGACAAGAAGGAATTAACTCTTGGTCCTGCTGTTTGGTATACCATTACTAGAATAATTTGTTTATGTGTATGTCTTATAAGAATCTGAGAAAGTTTAAAGAAGGCTAAAACTCCTACTTTACTATCTCTTATCTCCACCTTTCCACCTTTTCTATGGCTGACTTCACATCCCAGATATAATGTTTCCCTGTCTGTCAGCTTCAACAGTCGGCCTTTTGCATGACTGAAAGGCAGAAAGGTCATTTTGCCTCAGAAAGGAACTCCCATGTGCAGTGCTGAGGGGTATTCACGAGGCTTTCTCACTGGTATGGGCCTCATGGGGCCTCAGTGGCGTTGGTGGAGACCTCTCCCTGTCTTTTCCCTCTCTGGTCCTGCCAACCTGTAAAAACGCAAAATGAAAAAAAGAAAAAAAATGCAGAATGTATTCACCGTTATAGTTGTTTCATTCCCATCCCAGCTTCACTGTTGGTGAAAACAGGCCCCATCAACTGACAAGCCATGAAGCTTCAAGATGGATAAAGAGTTTCCTTAAAGCGAGACACCCTACATAGTAAGAAAATTATTTCCATTATTTAAAATTTTTAAAGCAAGTGACTGAATAAAGTGTTTCCCCTGAAGGACATAAATTTTTTCATATTAGATCACTTGCACAGTAAACATAGCTTAGCACTCTGTCTCGGACATGGTGCCAACTCAAATATAAAATGTCAAAGAGGTACCACAGGACAGGGTAATTCACTCTCAAAACAGCACTGTGTCTCTACGACTCATAAATACATTACCCCTTCTGTGAACATTTATTATTTTGAACCCAGACCGTATCTTCGGAGTGACTTGTTTCAAAAGTTTATGACTCACTGTGTAAAGTAATGTTTTCTTCTATTTGTCCTAAATTTCTCCTCTTTCAGGCTTCAAAGAGTCTTCCTGCTCATCCCTGTGCTTTGGAATTTGGTGAATACAAACATACTGGTGCCCTTCGTGGCTTCATCGACTTTGATCATCTCCCCATGCAGCCTTCATCTCTGTCGGCTGAAAGTCTTAATCTTCTTAGTTTGACCTCATGTTTCAGCCCACATATTCCCTTAATTCTTTCATCTGCCCTTTACTGGCCCTTCTAAGAATCATATTTCTTTGTTAAGGGATACTAACCACAGACACTATTTTAAGAGCAGGTGTTCCCAGCCTTATCCTTAACTCTCTCCAGTGGGCTATTCAATCAAGCATGCTTATATGTTTTCAGAGGGTGGGAGCAAACTGGAAGGGAAAAATATTTCAAAGTCAATGTCAGAGCACAGTTTGGAAATATTTTGTCGCCCGAACGATGCAAGGGAAAACTACTCCCTGGGCTCCTTTCGTATCTATTCAAACTTGAATGGCATGATTTCCAAAGCATGTGGGAGCTACAGCGGTAGGCACTGTAGAAAAACAAAGGCTTATTTTTATACACAATGTTCTAAGAGGGGGAGGCACAAAAAACCAGAAAAACAACCCTAAATTTTGCACATGGGGAAAAAATAAAAATTGGATGGCAGCTTCATTTTGATATTTTGGTTCTCAGAAGCTGTTGTTTTTGTAGAAATGGGGAAAAAATAAACAAATGGAACAGAAGGTGTTATACACAGGAGGAATATAAACACAGCCTCATGGTATGTTAGTGCTTAGAGGAGAACTCCAAAGTTCCAACACAATAGGGGGTTTCCAAAAACCAGCCTACAGCCAGAGATGGGCTGTCACTATGAGATGCACCTAGAGGGCTGATTACAAAAGCCCTTAGAGACTCTCCTCCTGGAAATACTAATGCAATAAATCAACGGTAAGTCTGGAGGGGTCTGCATTTTTTTAAATTCATCAGAATAATTTGGTACATGGGTAGACAGGTCTGTGAAATATTTATCTAGACCAGTGAGGGTTTCTAAATTGTTGCTTGTCTGGGTTTTCACTGCTTCTTGTTTTAGCAGCAGAACCCTCTTCTGAAATGAAGTCACACACAGAACTAAAACACACAATATCCATTAGAGGGCTCCCCTAGTGAACCAGGGTGGCACAGCTGAAAACACCTTTTCAACTGTATGTACTCCTTCTCTAAGTGACCCAACAGCATCACCAGGGATTTCTTAAGATAACGCAGACCAGTGTGAAGACAATTGCTTTTGCCTCTCCCCTTAATTATTCTGACAAGGGGGCTGGGGCTCAGAGAGCTAGCATCTACCAAGTTCGCGCAGCACAGCAGAAGGCAGGTAAACTAGAATCCAAAGCAAAATGCCAGGCTATATGTATAGTCCCTCCCCAGGTGTCCACCCGCAGTCACTGAGAACACTGGGATAGACACAAGTGCACCGTCAGTCAGTTCCCTCACCAGTGTAGGACTGAGGTCCCCGCGCCTTCACAGTGCTTTCAGGCTGTTCTCTCTTCCAGAAGTTGGAGCCGGTCCCTCACCTCATGGCTACCCTTTAGGGAGTCTAAGGAGCTTGTGTACATTCATCTTCTTAAGGAAAGCTACCTCAGTGACAATTCCAGGGGCTTCCTGTGGCCTCCCATAGCTGGAGCTTCTGCTAAATCAGAAATAAAACAAAGCCCATACCTTTAATTCCCGAGACATGATCCCTTCTGTTAGTTATCCTCCTCCCTTTGATCAACTACCATCTGTTCTCTTTTTTTTCTTTTTAACAGAGTTTTTGTATAGCTAATGAATATATGTAATGTGTATGTAAGTTATGAATGAAGTACAATAAAACACATTCCCCAAAACCTTTCATCTAACTTAAGAAACACGATATTGGGCACCTGGGTGGCTCAGAGGGTTAAGCCTCTGCCTTCAGCTCAGGTCATGACCTCGGGGGGGGGGTCTCTGCTCAGTGGGGAGCCGGCTTCCCCTTCTTTCTCTGCCTGCCTCTCTGCCTATTTGTGATCTCTCTGTCAAATAAATAAATAAAATCTTAAAAAAAAAAAAAAGAAACACGATATTGCCACAAGAATCTTCTATGTGCTCCTCCCCAAAGCCATTCTGGGGTTCCTACCCCTCTATGGCTACAACTATAATCCTGAGCTTTTGTTCTTTATCCTTCTTTTGTATTAACATAGAGATTTACCACAAATAGCTGAATAACTAAACTTTCTATTACTTGGTTTTGCTTGATTTTTTACTTTAAAAAATGTCATCATACTCTAACGATTCTTTTGCCTAACCTCTTACACTCATGTTTCTGACATTCACCCATGTTGAAACAGGTAGTTATCATTCATTCATTCGTCACTGCTGTCAGGCATCCCACATAATGGGATTACACAAATATAGTTGACTCTTGAACAATATGGGTTTGAACTGCATGAGTATACTTGCAGGCACATTTTTTTTTATAAATATAATATACTACTATAAATGTATTTCTCTTCCTCATGATTTTCTTAATATCAGTTTTTTTCCTAGTTTACTTAATTGTAAGAATACAATCTATAGTACAGAAAATACATAGAATATGTGTTAATTGACTGCTTATGTTATCAGAAGGACATCCAGTCAACAGTAGGGTACCAGTAGTTAAGTTTTGAGGGAGTCAAAAGTTTTATGAGGATGTTCGACTATAAAATCAGTGCCCCCAACTCCCAGATTGTTCAAGGATAAACTGAACACCACCCACGAACTGACCGATCTCCACTGCCACCACCCACCCCAAGCTCCCTTCACTCCTCTCCTGAATTGCTACAACAATCTCAGGACTCCCTTATTCTTCATTCAGAGTCAAAGTCAGTCTCCACAATGATGTTAAAGGGTTTATCCAATATGGCCCTTTGTTGCCTCTCTCACACCAGCTCCTACTTTTCTCCCCCTTGCTTACTCTGCTTATATTTCAACAGCCTTCTGGCTTCTCATCAAACACACCAGACACCCTCTTGCCACAGGGTGTTTGCACTGGCCGTAATGCTCTTCTCCTCAATATCATATGGCTTACTCACCTCCTTGAATCTTTACTCCAATACTACCTTCTCCATAAAGACCCACTTTGACACCACCATCCCTTCCCTCCCAGGAACTCCTACTCCTCCTTACCGTGATGTATTTTCTTTACTATAACATCATTTTCTAACATAGTATATAATTTACTTACTGTGTTTATTATCTGGTTTTCCTACTAAAATGTAAAATCTATAGAGATAGAAGTTTTTTATTTTTTCTGTTCAGTGATATATTTTAATACCCAAGATCATGCCTAACACATAGAAAGCACTTGAAAAACATATGATGAGAGATTATTGAATAAATACCTCTGTTTTCTGGTACTTTCTTTAGGAAAAAGTATCTATTTAAGCTTGAATGGCAAGTTGCCTTTTGTATATGTCTATCCTTAGCTTTGTTATTATTCTCATCCAGGCCTGTTTGGTTTGCCCAAGAATATCTCATTTTACAATATAAGGAGTTTCTCATTTCTTCAAGTAATCAATGTCTTCCTTGGTTTTCTTTCCTCCACTGCTCCTATTCCACTAGCAAGACTGAAACATGTTTGCCAGACCACTCCTGGTCCTGCCTGACTTTCTAAGCAAACCTGATTCCCCAAGATAGTGTCCCAGATGCAGGACTTCTGAATTGCTTTTCTGGACTTTCAATCTACAAAAATTTTGTGGAATGCTTTCTCCACCACAGTCCAAGAATACAGCACATGCTCTTTACACCAAGGATCTCTTCTCTCGTTCCTGTCCTCCACTCCTTCTACTTAAATAAAATCTAATACTTCTTCATGGGTGCAGCCACCGGTGGAGCCCTGGAAGACCAAACCCATGCCCAGCACTTATATAGTAAACATCCAGAGCCAATGAGCAACCATATAGTGGTCATGACCCTAAGGAGCCCAGGGCCAAGAAAATAAAGTCTAAGAGGTTAGCCCCCCTCTTCGCCTGAATATCAACATTGGAAGGCCTTAATTTATAAACAATGAATCTTGGAACATTGAAAAAATAAAACAAAGTAAAAATAAATGAATAAATAAATAAATAAACAAATAAATAAAAAGAAGGGCCTTAATTTGATGCCATCCATCTCTGCCACCTGGTACTTATCACTGAAAGCCAGTGCTCAGAAGGGCATTGGGAACTCAGCCATCTTCCAGCAGTTTGAAATCACTCCCTGAAGATCTGGCCAAGAAACAGGGCAAATGCTCCACCAGGAAGGGGAAGATGGCAAGTCAGGTATGCCCAGGCCCTCTCCTGAACTCACCACGAGGTGAGGCTCTTCTCCTTCCATGGGCAGAGGAGAGTGAGAGAACATCAGGGCTCGGCAGGATGTTAAAGAGTGTCCCTCCACATGAAGGAAATTTCAGGAATGGCGAGTCAGTGTTTTCATCCACACCACGGAAGAGTTAAGGGATAAACAGAATTGATTCGTCTAGGTCCCCATTCCTGCCTGCTCAATGTCATTATGCCCCGCTGTGCTTTCCCTTCCATTCTTTACCTACATAAATATTTTTTAACGTGGTCCTGATACATGAAACCATTAATGATATCGGGCCAGGGAACTTGTCCATCTTAGTCGCCACCACAACTCCGAAGCCTAGCACAGCGCCTGGCACATAAAGGCCACTTCATTAATATTTGTTAAGTCAACAGTTCAAATCAAAAAGAATTCACTTTGACAAGAAGAAAACTATTTTTACCTGACATATCCAGATTATCAATTACTAAGACTCAGTACACAGTTTGATTGTTATTTTATTATTTCAAGGCTTAAATTAGCCCCGTATTTGTTGTGGGACCCTCTTCCCTTTGTATCTGGAGACAAAAGCACAGGCTGTGAAATGGCAGGTGTTACTGTTAATAAAAGAAGTCACTGAACGCAATGAGGCATGTGAGGGTTTTCTTGCTGATAACTGTATTGTTTCAGAATATTCCTAAGTAACAATCTAAGATTCATTCATGCAAGGAAAAACTATATTTACAATTATCCCAAATATACCTCCCACAGTATTCCTACCATTTCTCCAAAATAAAAGCACTCTTCCTTTTTCCCATGAAGTATGTGTCTTTCTAAATCATAAGAATGGATTTTGTCACTGTTCGGCCCCTGACTAATGGTTTTAAGTTTCTGACTTATGCTGGAGGATAAACTGTGTACTTTCATATCAAATTTAAAAGAGCATTTCAATAGGAGTTTATGGCAAAAAGTTTACACAGGCATGCAATGAAATGAAGCTGCTGGAGGGCCACTTAGCTTATGTGGACTAAAACACATTTCAGAAAATACAACTCGAAGTTTGATGAAAATGTCATTTAAATATAGGGGTTCTTCACTTATCCCTACTTACATGAATTTTTCAGATAGTTGCATTGGTGATTTTTTAAGGTTTGCTTTAGTGGAACAGTTCTAAAAGCATTATATAATGTCCCTCCCTGATATGTGTATGTGTGTGTGTGTGTGTGTGTGTGTGTGTGTGTGTGTGTAAATCCTCAGATGTTCTCTGCTGAGAACTTCTCCGTGGCCTATTTAATCATTTCTTACAAAGGAGGGGAACACTGTTTGACCCTGCACTGCCCTTCTGGCTCCCATGCTCATTTTTACTTCATACCTAAGTTTCTTTAAAGTGTGGTTCACACTTACTTCACCACATCTTTGCTTCTTGTGCCTTCCTTCACTTGCTAAAAGACTGACTCCCTTTCCACTGCCTACCAACATGCACTAGCAAAAGTCCTGTCCTCAAACTCTCTGAATTCAATCATGAACCTTTCTGGAAACTCCTTTCCCAGCTCCTTAGCAATCACCTCTCTGTTGTCTTGTTATTGGTCTGACTATTTCTTCCCAGTGGTCCCCACCAAAACCTCTGGCCTTCCCAGAGTTCTTTTCTGCCTCTGTTGCCTTGCCTTAAGCAATTCCACGCCCTCCTTAACCTTGTTCATCCTGATGATTCCCAAACCCAATTTTGGCCCAATTTTTATCCCTTCACTCAGAACAGGCACCTCAAGCTCATAGAACCCAAGTTGAACTCACTGCCATTGCCAAATCTGTTCTTTCTCCAAATCCAGAAGCCCGACTTCCCTGATCTGCAATATCACATTCAAGATTTCCACGTACGTCTCAGCTCCATGGTCTCTTCCTTATCCCTGCTGTCCATATCTTCATCCCCACTCCTCATCTTCCTCCTCAGAATTGTTGCAACAACCTTTTAACTGACCATTTTTTCTCTCTCAACAACTTTAGATCAATGCTCCTGCCACCAACAAAGTTACTAAAGATCTAAATTGGATTATGTCACCTCTGCTTAAAACTCCTTCTCCCCAGCATGTATAGAAGGCCAAGTTCACTGCAGGGCATCTGAGGTCCATCTTGATCAGATCCCTGACCATTTTTTCACCATTGACTTGCCACCTCAGAATCTATCTTTCAGCAATTTATAGCTGCTTATAGTTCCCTAAGCATACATAACCACTAAGAATTTGCTTTATGATACACTTGAAAAACATAAAATTTTTTTCTTTTTCTAGACAAAATTAAAACTGCTCAGGCTTTCTTCACCAGTGTTGATGAGAAAGCCAGTCCCTGGGACTGGAGTCCTGACCCTCAGTCCCCTCCCCTGACCCTCAGTCCCCTCCTTCCATTGAGGTCCATAAGGATCCCAGGGCTCCCACAGGAAGAGGCCCCAGCCCAGGTCCACAGGTTGCCCTTACCGGATTGAACATACCACCTCTGTGCAGGTCATCCATAGGCCATGAGCACTGCTCATGCCAGAAGGTAGCAATAAAGAAGGCACGTACTTAGATAGCATTTACTCCATCCTTACTCTGTGCCCCTGTTCCAAGCAATTTGCATATATTACCTTACATATTCCTCATAGCAGCCTTACAAGGTAGGTACAGATGAGGTAGGCACCAGCCCCATTTTGCAGGTAGGGAAGTCAAGGCCCAAAGGTCAAGTAACCTGCCCAGGGTAAGTGGTGGGGCTGGGATCTGACTCAACAGCCTGACTCTTGCTCTTAACTACTTTACTCCACACCTCTCCCAGGGCTCCGGGACTGGCCACAGAGAAACTTCATCAGTACTCCCAAGGACTCACGGACCAGCCCCATACAAGCATCCATGCACCGCTTTCCCACCACCAGTTTCCTTCATATCACACAGCAGAAGTAGGGCTGAGGAATCTTGTTTCAGCACTTCAAATCTACTACATTACCAAGAATAAAAGAGAATGAACAACATTAATAGCTTACAGTACCCCATAACTCTTGCTGTTCCCTCTATCTGAAGTGTCTCCCTCTGTCTAGGAAGGGAACCCTATGAGCTTTTATTCCTTTTTTAAAATATGGCTCCTCCAAGAAGCCCTCCCTGCCTGCCATTCCTTTTCTTTTTGGGTCTGCATCTGTACCCTGCACATATTTCTATTCTATTGTGCCTGCCACAATATACTGGAATGTTTTAAGTCTTTTTCATAGCAGTCTCTTTTCTAATACTGGGCCACTCAGAGACAGGAGCTGCAGCTTACACAACTCTGTATCCCAGTCCCTAGCAAGATGCCTAGAACACTAATAAATACCCCAAGTTGTTTGACAATTGATGTAAGCTGACCCAAGGCCAACACTGTACCCGTCATTACTTTACCACTTCTCCACCTTCACTGCTACCCCCTGGCTCCCTGCCACTGTCATTCCTCTCCTGGATTGCAAAGACACAGCACTCCCATGTATCAGCCAGGATAATCTCTCAAAATAAAAAACAGATAATGCCATTCAAAACCTTCCAGTGGTTTCCCACCACAATCAGAAAGCCCTATAATGGCCTACAGGATTCTATACGCTCTACACCCTTTCTCCCTAGAGACCTGATCTCCTCTCCTACTGTGCCACTCATCTCTCCAGCCTCAGCGACCTCCTGTGTTCCTCAAACACACCAGGCATATTCCCACCTCAGGACCTTTGTACTTTTGGTGCCCTCTGCCCAGAATGTTCTCCCCATATAACCCTCATAGCTCATGCCCCCACTGCCTTCAAGTCTTTGTGCAAATACCACTTTCTCACTGAAGCCTTCCCTGATCACTCTACAGAATGCCCTGCTTTATTTTTCTTCATAGAATTTTTCACATTCTGCATAATACAATATAATGTGTGTGTAATACACTGCATAACATACTATTTTAACTTATTACCTGTTTCGTCCACATAGAATGTAAGCTCCATGAAGACCTGGCACATTTTAGGCACTCAATACATCTGTGCTATATGGCTGATTCTTAGACCAGGGAATCCAAATCCAGTCTCATCACTGCCTCTAACTGGAGAAAGCAGTCAATCTAACTGTTCTCAGCTACTTCTGCTCTGAAATAAGAGGGTACTGCAAGATCTCTTAGAAGGAGATTCATGGTGCAATAAGAAAAGAAAACCTAGGATTTTTCCCACCCACTTTTTGTCTTTTGCACTCTGTAAGGTAAAACTGGCAATCCAGGTTACAATCTCAAAATATTTTTGGTATAAAACAATTGCATTAACATTTGTATGTGTGGGTTTACCTAAGGGAGAAAATGTGAACTCCCTGTTTTCACAGCCTTATTTTTAAGAAGGAGAGTATGGAGTCTTTGTAAGTTGATCCAGTAGCGGAGAAAGAAAAATGGAGAGAAGCAAGAAAGAATTCACTAATTTACACTACAAAGGAAGGATCTAGAACTGTTCTTGGCAAAAGGAACTGATTCAGAGATATCAGAAAGTAGCCCCATGTGGGAGGAGGTAAGGATGGGCATTTTCAAACAAAGTTTGGTATAAGAAGAAGGATATCATGAGTCTTTGACATTTAGAAAAGCCTGTGCTTCCACGGAGAACCCTGCCTTGCCTGCAGCACACCCCTCTGGATTATCGGATTCTAGCCTCCCATTGCTAATAAGCTACTCCAGAACTCTGCAAACTGTAGATAACTGATAGCAATTCAAGATAGTTCTTGTTGATTGATGTGTAATTTCTCTCTGACGGAATTGGGATGGACCTCCCTCTCCCACTGTGGAAAAGTCCAGACTCACCTCCATCTGCACATCCTTTCCTCTATTCGCTTACACCACACACAAAGGCAAACTCG
>PITA01011988.1:33789-64038 GCA_004023965.1 Spilogale gracilis
ACAAAGAGGCAACCCACAGAATGGGAGAAGATATTTGCAAATGACACTACAGACAAAGGGCTGGTATCCAAGATCTATAAAGAACTACTCAAACTCAACACCCAAAAAGAAGATGAACACATCAAAAAATGGGCAAGAGACATGAAGAGGCACTTCTCCGTAGAAGATATACAAACAGCTAACAGACACATGAAAAAATCCTCTATTCCTGATCTAGAAATGCATCTGTTCCTTAGATTCTTCTCCGAACTGGTTGTGACTTCTTACAAGTTCCCTCATTAATGAGTTAAATAAAATCTTTAACAAATGTTCATTGTATATCTGTGTGAGAGCCATAATTTTATCTTTTTGAGAAATATATCCTTCAATTAAATGTGTGAAGAGATTTTAAAGATGTTTTATATTTTATTATGCAACAATAGCAAGAAAATATAGAGAAAATCTAGTTGTTTTTATTTTTCGTATGTCTCTGGGCTGAGAATGACCTTAAAGTGGCCAAATTATATCTGGATAAATGGAGATGATACACAGTTCCAGAGTTTTAGGAAACAGACACTCCCAAACTGGTTTCACCATCCTCAGATTCCTTTCCTTCAATCCAGTCTGCATAATTTTGCTAAGGTAATCTTCTAAAAGACAACTTTGATCATGTCAGTCCCCTTGTAAAACACCAATGGACGGTTCTCTCCACTGCCTACTGGGTGAAGCTCAGAGATCTCCACGTGACATTCCAGGCCCAAGCTGTAAAGAGTCTTAAGTACATTCTATCTTTCCCTGCCTCAACTCCCCACACAACAGGAATCTTCTACACCAGCCAAGCACTCACTCAAAACCCGTGAGTTTGTACCCTAGGATCAGGTATGTGATCCCTAATTATGGAAATGACATTCATTCATCTCTCAGGCACAGAACATGTCTCATATCCTCATAAAGCCATCCCTTCTTTTTTGAATACATTGGACAACTTATCTATTTTCTCATGTATCATGTACTGTGCTAATGTTTACATCTAATTAGATTGTAAACTACTAATGAGCATACCGTGTTTTATATTTTATTTGTATTCCCCATGACTTACCTCAGGATTAAGCACATGGTAATAAGAATCTATTGATCCCTATAATATAAGAATTAGCCTGTGAGAGAGAAATCCAATCCTCTGCTCCAGGAGTGGCCTACTATTTGACAATCCTACACACCCACATATGTCACACACATACCACACACACATACGCACACACACACACTCCACCATACACCCTCTACATATCATAGACCACACACCATACCACATACACACACTCCACACATCATACACCACATGCCATACCAAATACACACAGACTCCATACCACACACATACTACACACACACACATACACACACACACACATACACACACAGCCCACACATACACACATACCGGACACACACTATAGTGAGAAAGCATCACAAATACTCCTAACCAGAATTTCTATTCCCCTGCTTTGGATCTTTCCTCAGTTCCCACCAAGAGCGATTCACCCAAATCCTCCAGATGATTCCAACCTGAAATGTATTCCAGGAATCGGAGCACATTCACAAGTCTCCTGATTGGATCCCCTCCCCCTTCCCAAGCTTTCTAGGAAGGGCTCCTCTGCTGTGCCCTTATTTCCAGCCTTAGTCCCACAGGCCTTGAGAGGTTGCAGTCCATCCTGTTTACCCAGCACTCACTAAGCTCCTGCCCCAACCCTTGCTCATTCTGTTTTATTCTCCACACTGGCCAGTGGCAAAGCTCCTTCACTTATGCAAATCCCTGCTGCCCTTAATATGTACAGGGCCTCAGCTAGACCCTGGTTGAGATATAATAATGAATAAGACATTATCCTTGCCCTCCAGGCGCTTACAGGCCAATAATACCTATAGAACTAATTAACTTCTAAGGGAAAAAGAGATCATATCTTCAGTTGTCTCATTTTTGCTCACATTGAGGTTAGACAAAGCCGCGTGAATTGCTTGTTGGTCTTTGTGAACAAGTACTAAGGAGAAACCACTGCCAAATCAATACATTTTAATTGGAAGTGTTTATGAAACCCAGGAGAGTTTCTTAAATGTATTAATTGCTTCCCAAGGAAATATAAAATTCACAATTACTAAAACGATGAAAATTAATACAATGACAGTTCTAAAATACTGCTTTGTAAACTGTTGCTAAATGCATAAAAATAAACCAATTGACCTTTTTAAAAGTTTTTTAAAAAAACAGCTCTAAATGATCAGCATACAAGAATTGTTTGCCTTGAGACTAACCAACTTACTTTGGGCAATATATTAATGCATTGGAATTCATTTACAAGAGATTTCTTCAACTGTATCATTAGTTTCAGAAAAGTTATTTCAACAAAGTAGCTAAAAGGTTAGATGTGAATTATTCTTCCCTTTCTCTCATACCCACAATATATTAGCACAGGTAAAAAAAATTCTCTACTAGTCTTTAGACTTTAAAAAGCAGTTTGAGGTGAAAATAGCAATTATCTGTATTCTAAGATTCTTTTTCATTTGAAGTTCCCACTGAATTGCATCAGGAAATATGCTGAGGTCTGGTTCTCCATAAAATGCTGTCCATGCAGAGCTTTCAAAACTTGAAATTGCTTCCCCTAGAAGAGATTTCTTGTTCACATGGTCACCCATTCAACAAACACTTCTGAGTAGTTTCCATATATGCCTCCCACTATGTCAGGTACTAGGAGATAAAGGCAGAAAGACCTAATCTCCAGCCTCAGGAAGGACACAGTCTTAGGAAAATGAGGGTATTTCTTTACTAGGCTGAGAAGAGGGATTCCAAGAGAGATAACCCTTAAGTTTGTTTGGAGAGAACAACGCACTTCAACTGAAAATTGAACAATAAAGATGATGTTACCAGGAGGTCAAGACATGTAAGGGCATTCCCAGAGATGGACCAGCATGGGTGAAAAGTACAAAGATCTGAGAAAGTGTGGCGGAGTCAGAGAAGAGGAGAAGAGCAAGCAGTTAAGATCAGACCTTAACAATATCAAGGTGATGGGTAGGACACACATGGCTAGATGAGCAAGCAGAGCCCAAATAAAGACAATGACTAATTCTGGGCACTACATATGTGATAGGCACAATGATAGGTGCTCATGTGAAGGATTTATATTATTATTATAAAATATAATAATATTGAGATAAGTACTGTTATGAAACCATTTTCATCAATGAGGAAAGTAAAGCACAAAAAGATTACTTGTTCAAGGTCTCACAGGTAGTCAGTAGCTTTGAAAGCAGGCATTCTTTCTCCAGAGTCCACAAGCTTAGCCACCTTTCACTAGGAAGGCTCCTCTTATACACCAGACATAGGAGGTGAAAAAGAACAGATCTTTTAGGCAATGAGAAACCCCTGATGGATACTGAGCATGGGAGAGACAGCATCAGGTGTGTGTAATAAAGTGGTGCTCTAGAAGATAGTTGTTGTAGTTCTGCTCCTTTGTACAATGGGGGCAGAGAAGGGGGCAGGAAGTAGGCAGGGTACAAAGGCCAGAATCCCAGTCATGAAGAGAAGACAACCCTCAGGAAAGGAGAAAACAGAGGCCTGACCTGGCCAGTAGCAGCAGAGACAGAGGGGAAGGGTTGATACCCAGGATATTCAGGTGCTGGATCAAGAAGAGGGGACAACCCTAATGAGGACTGGGAAGAGGACAGAGCAGACATGTACTAGTAATGGAATACCTCTTTCCCATTCCTGATGTTTCTTGAAACATGAACAAAGAACATCAATTAATATAAAACTCCAGGCCTCCCTCTGCCCTCTTACTCCCTGGCCCCTTGAGCTACAGCAATTTATCTAATGCAGGATCTGGTAGAAACACAGAAAATGTATAGTCCAACCCTTCCTCCTCCCTCTCTCTTGAGGCAAACAGGTCCTTGCGAATCACACATTCTATTCTGAATTTCCACAAAGCAGGGAGGCACACAGTTATAAAAGTAATCTTGACCCCCAACCACTGGTGCATGAACCAGGAACTCTGAGAAACAAAACAAAATGGTGGCAGTATAGGGTACCTAAGTCATGGTCCTCTGGTAGAGCCTGAGATTTAGGGCTGTTTGCTTGTCTTTAGTAGCTTAAATGGTCCATGCTGTTGTTGTTGTCATTGTTTTTCAACAAAACCTTTATTAACATTTTGAACAGCCAATCAGCTATTACTGGAACTAATTTCTAAGCTTAAATTGGGGAAAACGGCTAGAGAGCAGAGTAATGCCATCATTGGGCACTGTGAATGACAGACAGAAGAATTAACAGCCATGCTTCGGATGGAGAATCAGGTGCAGGACTGACTCTTTCTAAGTGTTGTAGTCCAAAAGAATTGGGACAACTTCTAGTTGCCTGCCTACAAAGATGAGCCTCTGATGGTCTGGGGAGATGATTTCTTTACCCTGGACCTTAGCTTTCACATTTTTAATAGTGTCACTGGGCCCCACCTCCAGAGTAATGATCTTGCTGGCCAAGGTCTTCAGGAATATTTGCAATTTGAACTGTCAGCAAATGTGAAGATACTGCTAGTCCAATCACGTTGTGTTACCCAACACCAACACACGACCACTGGACAATGCCAACTGCATCTCCTTTGAAGCTAGTTTTGAGGGTTAGGCAGTTGACTTTGAACTGCTATGCCTGGACGTAGAACCATGTATGGTTTTCACCCTGGCTAATCTTTGCAAACTGTGGTGATTCTATCCACAAGCAAGTAACTCTCTCCAGAGGCAGAGTGGCACCTACTGGACCCTACCAAAGGCCACCAAAGGGGAAAGCCTTAGCATTGTGACAGGCCAGGGAGGGATAAGATAGATGAAGGGATGCAAAAAATATTTACTCCTTTAAAACTGCAAAGCAGCTGAGCGAGGCTGTGTACACAGGAACTCTGGTAAATTCTCGGTTCCAAAGTTAGTGCCATGTAAATAGGCAGTATAAAAAGGAAAAAAATACAGAGGTTTCAAATATATGTGAAAAGAAAGAGCAAAACAGCTCTAAAAAGATCCTCTGTTGCAAATCTGTATTCTTTGTCAGAGGGCCCCAATGCCTCAAATAGCATGTAAAGGGAGGAGCCATGCATGTAGGTAGTGTTCTCCCCAAGGTTGACTAAATTCCCCATGCCCAAACTAGCCGACCACTTGCTGATCTTTCTCCCATTGTGTTTAAGGTCACACACTGTGTGTTTCAGAAAGCGGACAACAGCCACCGGCTTCCTGATAAAACCAAACCCTTTCTCCTCTGGTCTTCCACACAATGACCAGTGCACTTCTGCTCCAGCCTTTGGCAACTCTAAGTGCAAGGTTCTAGGAGTATAATTCTGTCCAGGTTAGAGGATAATGGTTTGAGGGCTAGGAGTTGGCTTATTTTCTAACCAATTATCTTGAGTATCCTCTTAACTCTTTAGATTCTTTACATCTGATATTCATGGACACCTGAACTTCTATCACTACAACTTCCAAGGCACAGAGAAACATGCCCAGTCTCACCAGTTTCCACCTGGGCTAAACCTCCTGAAAAATTCCCAAATCTACTGAGAGTCAAGAACACCTATCCCAAAGACTGATAAGAATAGCAAACTAAGGAGAATGGATTACTGATTTTAATTTCCGTGGACTTTTACATCATGGTAGCAATAAAAATGATTTTGGATTTTAATTCCCTTGGGTTTTAGCAAGTCTTTAGATTTTAATTTCTCTTTAGACATTTTATATGGCATTAATTTTGGAGGAATCTTACTGATGCTGTTATTTTGATTTTTTTGTAGTATCATAATCCTGTCACTTAATCTCACAGTAGGACATGGGCAATGGGTCATGATCATGGATGATGGAAAACAGAACAAGCCTTGGGAAGAGAGTAGCCTACAAGATCAGTCAGTTAGGGTACTTACCTCATCCATATCAGGGCCTTGTTTGAGTAAACTCTTCACTGCCCACCTGGGGCTCCAGGCTGATGCCCACAGGAGCAAGGTTGTCCAGGTAGGACAGGTCTCAAGAATTACAAGAAGGTTGATCCAACAAACTGCTCCTCCTTCCCCTGAGCAGAAGAGCCTCACTCTGGCTAACCAATGGTAAAGCTAATAAAAGGACAAAAAGATGGTAAATAATCAAAAGGGAATACATCTTCATCTTTTTCACTCCCAATGTTTCCCTTTAAGTGGGCAGCCATCAATTACCATAACATACCTGGCCTTAGTCCACCTACACCCTTTTGGCTTAAATTCTACCTTAGACCTAGTAACAGAATCTTTTGGGGGTAGACCCAGGCACCGGTATGTTTTAAAAGCTCCCAGTTGATTCTACTGTGTAGGCAGGGCTGAGAACTAAAGAACTAAATGATCTCTAAAGGTACCTTCCAACTCTTAAGAAAAAAATAAATTGCTGTGATCTTGCCAGAAGTTAGAGGAAATGACTTTGAGGCCCTTGGGACCTCCTTTCTAGTAGCCAGGAGACTCAAATGCATAGTGTGCAATCAACCTTCTAATGGGAAAAAAATACATGAGCTTCTTGTGTTGGTCCCAAAGCTTGCCTCTTAGGGCTCTCCTACCGGGTCACTGCCACACAATCAATGATAGCACTGTTCTGAACTGTAACTTGAGAGGGAAATAATCAAGAACAATCCAGCAACACCACAGCCTAATCACAAGGACTGATATTTCTAGGGCCGTGTTAATCAAGCCCTCATGTAGACAGACCCTTATGGTCAAAATGATTCTGGAATGATTCTGCCTCCACGGCTGGAATCTTTTATAAACTAAAATTCTCCATTCAGCCTTCCCTCTCACCTAAGTGCAAAATCCCTCCTAATGGTAGCATCTGTTGTCTGCAGCAAACAGAGTTGATTATAGATGCTCTGAAAGGAATTTAAGTCCTTTCTCATGCTACTCAGGAGGTAATAGTGTGGTGAGAAGCAGGAACTCTTATGATTAAAAAAAAATCTTAGGCTACACAATAAGTGCAATAATAAAGTAAAAGATAAACTGTTATAAAATATATTAATATTTGTCGGATTTTTACCTCTTTCTTCAGTACTAAATGTGGCCAATAACCACACATGCACTGTCTCTTACAGTTACAGAGCAGGTGTGCAGGTAACTGGTTACCAAGCAACGTATTGGCTGGGGATTAGAGCACACAGTTGCATGGGCATAACTCTGAATAATGCAGACCTTGTTAAGTGATACATTTTTCATTATCCTAGTATCACATCAAGTTCTATCCCCCCTATTTTTCTTCTTCTTTAATCTGGGAAACATATTCCTATTAAGAACCTTGAAGAAATCTTACCATCAGATATTTCTTTTTTTTATTAAAAACAATGAAAAGAACAGATTCATTATATCTTATCCATCAAACTTGTTATCTACCTAAACATCTGTTCCGTTTTTGTTGTCGTGTTTAGAAAGAATAATTATCCAACAGACCTTATAAGAAATGAATTCCAGTGGAGCGAATGAACTTTACTAATGACTTGCATTTATAGCTCCTCAAGGAAAAAGTTACCTATTCTCATAATCCTGTTTATTCTTTCAAAATGAAAAGGTCTTTAGTGGTTATTTTAGATCTTACAGGGTTTTTAAAAACTAGCTCTCAATAGCTTTCTGATCCTTAATAAATATGATCAAAATATATTTTAAATGTTTGTAGCTCCTCAGTCCCTGAGTATGGATAAATGTCTCTGCTCTTTACCTTTACTTTCCTAATTTAAGTATTAGTGTGCATTAAGAACTCAAAGTAGCATCTAGGAAGTGTTCTGTTTATAGGAAAGTTCTCTGATAGTTGTGATGACATCATTTGTTCTTTTTTTCTTTAATCATAATTAAGTGAAGAGGCAGAGTTAGCAGCCAGAAGGAAGGAAGGAAGGAAGGAAGGAAGGAAGGAAGGAAGGAAGGAAGGAAGGAAGGAAGGAAGGAAGGAAAGAAGGAGAGAGTTCAAAAGAGGTCCCTACTCCCCCCATTCTTTGGGAATATTGAACAAGTAGGAAATCTTGTTATAAGTATATTAACTACCCTTCTATATGCTTCATAGAACCATTCAGTTTTTAAAGGCATCCCTGGAATTACTTAAATGATTTACCTACTCTAGAAAAGGTACTTCCAAGTGAAAATGGTATATGAAGTGATTTTGGTGTAAGGGAACAAAATAACTATTCTTGTCCTTTATTTAAGGTTATGTATCTATGATCTTAATTTTCTCAAACAAAAAATGAAAAATACATTTTTTTGAACCTGGAAAGAAGCCAATATGGTTTAGTCTTTATGAGTACAGAGAAAAACACTACTGAGCCCAGTTCTTGGGTTTGATGTCATAGTCATGAATCTAAAGGAAAATACACTTTACATGGCCATTTGGAGTTCATGCCAGGCTGTACACAACCACTTGCCTCAGACAATGGAGCAGTGGGAACTTGCTTCTGACCTGGCAGCTTACTGAAGCTCAAACCAACAATCGTATAAAATCTCCAGCAGCTTTGTAACGGCGTCCATTATTTATGATTCAGCATCTTCAAATTCATCTAAAGTATACTTAACATGAGCAGAACACTAAAAAATGGCAAAGTAGGCAGCTTCAAATTTCTTAGGGGCAAGAGCTATGAAAGCTATACCCTCTCTCCCTACATGTTCTTCTTTTAGGAAAGAAATACAATATTCTCCATACTGAGGGTAGGACTAAGCATCAACACATGGAAAGTGAAACGGATGTTTCTTTTCCTTACATTTAAAATGTATATGTTTGAAAAAAATTTAAAAATTAAAAAAATAAAATCTGTATGCTTGATACCAACCTTATACCTAAAATAAGTATCTGGGATCTGTACCTCTCTGAAAGAGCAAAGTGAAATAGCTACTTTCAGTTTTCAAGATGCTGCAGTAAGATACATGCAAAGCAGTCCCCCTCTTTTCCACAGAGGATGCATCCCAAGAACCCCCAGGGGATGCCTGAAAGTGCGAGTGGTGCCGAACCCTATATAGACCATGTTTTCTCTTATCCATACTTATATAATAAAATTTAATTTATAAATTAGGCACGGTAAGAAATTAACAACAATAGCGAACAATCAAATAGAACAATTATCACAGTATACTGTAATAAATGTTCTGCGGACGTGGTCCCTCTCTCACATGAACAAAATACTCTATTGTCCTGTACTCACCCTTCTTCTTGTGATGATGTGAGACAATAAATGCCTACGTGATGAGATGCAGGGAGGGGAATGACGTTAGCTGTGACACAGCATGACTACTACTGACCTTCTGACAATCCGTCAGAAGAAGGACCATCTGCTTCTAGAACAGGTTCACCGTGGTTAACTGACACTGCAGAAAAGTGAAACCATGGATAAGGGGGTGCTACTATGGTTCTATTTTATTCCTCCATCACTTTTTTTTTCCTAGGCTACCTGGTTCTTTCCTGATAGGATTGTTGCTGTGCTGTCCAGTTGTGAAAAGATTTTTTGAGTCGTTCAAAAACAAAAAACCAAAAACCAAAAAACAAAAAAACTAACTACAGGCTATGGGATCTGTGCAAGCTTTAATTTTGTTCTGTGAATTTTCTGTTAAAGCCAAAAAGATATTCTTGTCAACCTCTCTTTACTATTTCAGGCTGAAGATTCATGCATCATTATCTATGTACAGTCTTATAACTTTAATTTCATGATAATTTCCTCATAAATGTCATTTCCACCAAAACCATACTTGAAAGATACTCATTACAAAAAATCATAACTCTCTTATTGCATAAATGTGCACTGACCCAAAACAGATTTAAACACATACATTCCTGCCTTCCCCCATTCATACAATTATGTGATAAAGACATACACACACAAAAAAAAAAAACAGGTAAAAAATTTTAAGCTAAATTCTTCCAAAAGTATTTATTTTGTGTCCAGTAGGACTTAACTTATTGTTTCCTTTATTCCAAGAAGTACTCTTAAAAATTGTTTCCTTAAAGTTGTCTCCATTTCTCAGAATCAGGTAATAAGTGAAAGGGAGAAAAGATGGTCTGTAAGCCTATCTTCTTATGTGATCTTTCATGCAGAAGTCAACTCGGTTACACTTCAGAATTGAATCTTTAGACTCACAAATTAGCAAATACTGTCTAGGCTGTTGCTAATAAAAGGGCTATATACATAACTGCTTTTTTCTTTACAACAGAGAGACATCAAAATTTTAAATTTACAATACATACAAGTCAGTAATAAATTCCTATTATGTCAATTTCAAAACAAAAAATGCCTTTGTGAGAATCAAACTGAATGACTATCCCCCTCCATTCGTCTACCTGATCTTATGAGTCACCTTTCCTCTTCTTCCTGTTTGCCTAGAGCTGTCTGAGAGTCATGGCCAAGTTAGTCTGTTTGCTTTGTTCAGCAAAGAAAATGTTCAGTTTTGCCTTGAAGTCTGAATTTATTAAAAGGTATAGAACCTTCTACTCCAAACATCATTACAACTCTTTTCCCCAAAAAGTGTAAATGCAATTTAAACACTATTCTCAGAGTGAACACCTAAATAATCACATTTTCAGTTTATTGCATTTTCTTATGCAGTTTGAATCTTTGCAGAAATAAGACAGAACAAAAATTATATTGCTGAGAGAAAATTTATTAGAATGTCTACTATTCCCATATTTAAAATGTCAGCTTCATGATTCATTAGCTTTTGTCAACTCTCCTGTGCACTTGAACATGGTAATCAGCAAAATCTTTCTTAAAATCTGCCAGGTTCTTGAGGGGCAGAGGTTTTGGGGTAGGGACAGGAAAAAATGTGTTTTCGGTGAAGGAGTAAGCTGGATAACCTATGGTGATCTCACAGGACTAGAGAACCCCCAAGATAAGATAGGAATATTTCTCACTATCCTCTAAAACTGGAAGGTTTCAGTATGGTACCGTCTTCCTTTGTGATTAGTGAGCCAGGACTCTCCTGAGAAATAAGTACAGGTGTCAGCATCCTCAATTGTACCTTCGCCCTGCTAGGACTATTTTCTCATCTGTTAGACATATATATTTATCTCTGGACTATCAGAATGTGTCCCTGTCATTATCAACTCAAGTTTAGATTTCTATGTGAGTATTTGTGGATATGAATAGATGAGAACCAACAACCCAGCATTTCTCAAGTATATTCTTTCGTACTGAATACAGTAAGAGAGCACATGCAAGCATGAGGAGGTAGGGATAGGCAGAATATTTTTTTTATTTAAATTCAATTAGCCAACATATAGTGGATCATTAGTTTCAGATGTAGAGTTCAGTAATTCATCAGTTGCATGTAACGCCCAGTGCTCATCAAATTACATGTGTTGCTTAATGCCCATCACCCAGTTATCCCATCCTCCCACTCACCTCCCCTCTCCTCCAGTTTATTTCCTATAGTTAATAGTCTCTCATGGTTTGTCTCCCTCTCTGATTTCTTCTCATTCAGTTATCCTTTCCTTCCCCTATGATCCTTCCCTTATGCTGTTTCTTACATTCTACATAAGAGTGAAACCATATAATTGTCTCTCTCTGATTGCCTTATTTTCACTTAGCATAATACCCTCCAGTTCCATCTATGTTGATATAAATGGTTAAGATTTCATCCTTCCTGATGGCTGAGTAATATTTCGTGTGTGTGTGTGTGTGTGTGTGTGTGTATCCCCCGCATCTTCTCTATCCATTCATCTGTCGATGGACATCTGGGCTCTTTCCATAGTTTGGCTATTGTAGACAATGTTTCTGTAAACACTGGGGTGCAGGTGCTCCTTCAAATCGCTACTACAGAAGAAGAGAAGTTAAAGAATCAATCTCATTTACAGTTGCACCAAAAATCATAAGATACCTAGGAATAAACCTAACTAAAGAGGCAAAGGATCCGTACTCTAAAAACTACAGAACACTTATGAAATAAATTAAGAAAGACACAAATAGATAGAAAAAGATTCCATGCTCATGGACTGGAAAAACAACTATTGTTAAAATGTCTATGCTAATCAGACAACAAAAAAAGAAATAAAGAAGTCAAAGTTTTCTCTCTTCACAGATGACATGATACTCTATGTGGAAAACCCTAAAGACTCTACCCCCAAAGTACTACAACTCATACAACAATTCAGTAATATGACAGGATACAAAATCAATGCATGGAAATCAGCTGCATTCTTATACACTAACAATGAAAATATAGAAAGAGAAATCCGAAAATTGATTCCGTTTACTATAGCACCAAAACCCATAAGATACCTAGGAATGAACTTAACCAAAGAAGTTAAGGATCTGTACTCAAGGAACTATAGAACACTCAGGAAAGAAACTGAAGAAGACACAAAAAGATGGAAGAGCATTCCATGCTCATGGATCAGAAGAATAAACATTGTTAAAATGTCTATACTGCCCACAGCAATCTAGTATAGCAATCCATACTTTCAATGCCATCCCAATCAAAATTCACCAACATTTTTCTGTGCTGTAACAAACAATCCTACAATTTATATGGAACGATAAAAGACCCTGAATTGCTAAGGAAATGTTGAAAAAGAAAAACAAAACTGGGGGTATCACGTTACCTGATTTCAAGCTTTATTACAAAGCTGTGATCACCAAGACAGCATGGTACTGGCACAAAAACAGACACATAAGCCAATGGAGTACAGAGTCCAGATATGGACCCACAATTCTATGGTCAAATCATCTTCAACAAGGCAGGAAAAAATATCCAGTGGAAAAAAGACAGTCTCTTCAATAAATGGTGCTGGGAAAATTGGACAGCTACGTATAGAAGAATGAAACTAGACCATTCTCTTACACCACACACAAAGATAAACTTGAAATGGATGAAAGACCTCAATGTGAGACAGGAATCTATCAAAATCCTAGAGGAGAACATAGGCAGTAACCTCTTTGACATCAGCCACAGCAACTTCTTTCAAGACATGTCTCCAAAGGCAAAGGAAACAAAAGCAAAAATGAACTTTTGGGACTTCATCAAAATAAAAAGCTTCTGCACAGCAAAGGGACGGTCAACAAAACAAAGAGGCAACCACAGAATGGGAGAGGATATTTGCAAATGACACTACAAAGGGCTGATAACCAAGATCCATAAAGAACTCCTCAAACTCAACAACCAAAATAAATATTATCACATTAAAAAATGGGCAGGAGACATGAAGAGGCAGTTCTCCATAGAAGACATACAATTGGCTAACAGACATATGAAAAAATGTTCATCATCACTAGCTATCAGGGAAATTCAAATCAAAACCACATTGAGATACCACCTTACACCAGTCAGAATGGCCAAAATTAACAGGACAGGAAACAAGTGTTGGAGAGGCTGTGGAGAAAGGGGCAGCCTCTTACACTTCGCTGGGAATGCAAGTTGGTGCAATCACTTTGGAAAACAGTGTGGAGATTTCTTAAAAAATTAAAAATAGAGCTACCCTATGACTCTGCAATTACACTACTAGGTATTTACCCCAAAGATACAGATGTAGTGAAAAACAGGGCCATATGTACCCCAATGTTCATTGCAGCAATGGCCACAATTGCCAAACTGTGGAAAGAGCCAAGTTGCCCTTCAACAGATGAATGGAGAAAGAAGATATGTTACATATCATGCCTCCATGAGAAAGGATGAATATCCAACTTTTGTAGCAAAATGGACTGGATTGGAGGAGATTATGCTGAGTGAAAAGAGCCAAGCAGAGAAAGTCAAATATCATATGGTTTCACTTACTTGTGGTGCATAAGAAGTAATATGGAGGACAGTAGGAGTAAAAAAGGAAATGGGAAGCAGGTAAATTGGGAAGAGAGACAAAACATGAGAGACTTTTGACTCAAAAAAAAACTGAAGGTCTTGGAGGGGAGGGGGCAAGAGGATGGGTGAGCTTGTGGTGGGTATTGAGGGCACGTATTGCATGGAGCACTGGGTGTGGGGCATAAACAGTGAATATTGTAACACTGAAAAAAATAAAATTAAATTTAAAAAAGAAGTAAAAGAAATGTCCTACATCACTTGTAGGATATTCACTTATCAGGGAAATAGAAATCAAAACCACAATGGAACACCATCTCACACCAATCAAAATGGCTAAAATTAACCAGTTGGAAACCAACAAATGTTGGTGAGGATGCAGAGAAAGGGCAATCCTTTTACACTGTTGGTGGGAATGCAAGTTGGTGTAGTCACTCTGGAAAACAGTATGCAGATTTCCTCAAAAAGTTAAAAACAAAGCTATCCTATGACCCAGCAATTGCATACTAGGAGAACCCAGCGCAGTTTGACCCTGATGTGGGTGTTGCTCTCAAGATGCTGAGATCATGACCTGAGCTGAATCAGGAGTTAGATGCTAAACCACACAGGTGCGATTATACCTGCTGCTTTATGTTCATCTTCCTATTTAATCCCCTCTATACCACTGTGTGGTTATACTCTTTTCCACCTATTATATATGAAATACAAAAAACACAGAACTCAAAACCCAAAATGCCAAGTAAGATACTTGTAATAAGGGAAAACACTTGCAGAAAAAAGAAAGAAAAAAAATCAGAGATTCAAATTTAGGTTCGATTCCAAAGGCCCTGTTCTTTCTACAATATCATGGGTGCTGGTGAGATACAGATTTCCTCACATGCTGAGGAAATTGATTTTGGCATTAAACAGCATCATGAAATTCTTACCTCTGAAAATAGTTTTGGCAGCTCCTCAAGTAACTGATCTGTATTTTGTTGTATAACATTCATTTCTGTTTGATAACGTTTCCAATATTTAAGTACATTGAAGATCTGTTGATCTGCTGACATTTAAATTAGTTTTTGCATGTCTTTTCTTCCAACAATGTTAGGTCATTGAATTTCAGAATAGAGTCACATTTATAAAGAGTTTCCTCCATATGTAAAAAGACTATCACACCATACTGAGAAAAAAAGATCAAAGATGAAAGGCTTGAAACTATATAGTTCTCAAAATAAGGTCCAAAAATCTCTATCAGAATGACTGGGAGGTTGTTAACATGCAGGTTCCTGAACCCCATCCCAGAGACACTGATCCCAGATCTGGGCCCCTATTACCTACATTTTAAACACAAAAGTTCATGAATCACTACTATAGGCAATGCATTGTGGAAGAAGTATTATAAAGACCCAACCTATGGAAGTTTTTATACCCCAGGAGTCGCAAAAAGGGCCACTTCCAGTCACTAAAGACTTAAATTTGAAACAGACATAGATGAAATTGACTAGCTTTCTGTGCAAATACATGGATTATTTTTATGGAAAGAAATTAGCTTCAAGTATGGCATTGTTGATATGAAGCATGGTATCTTTACCACAAACCAGCAAATTAACATATGTACAAAAACCAAGAGGGGCCTTTGGGTCTACAGCAATTGGCCCACTGTCCTCCTCCTTCTCCTTCTCTCCTTGCATAGCCTTAGTTCTTCCATTATTATATGATTACAGGCCTTCTTTCTTCCCAACTCTTCATGTTTCATAGTGATTATGGTCAAAAGCTAACATGCCAATGCAAAAGAATTTCTGTGTCATGTACATGACATGGAAGGCCTTTCAGCATGAGGGCCCTGGCAACCCCGCACTCCCCCTGCCCCCCTCTCCATCATTCTTAAGCCTGGAACAATTGTCAGCTGGAGCTCCATGAAAACCCAATGCTGACCCATGCTGTATCCTTCTCTTTTGATAAAATGACCTTTACCCCATCATCTTCCTTACCTGATTGATATCAATTTTCCTCTCAATGACTGCCTCCTCCTAGAGCCTTACCTGATGCTCTGCAGCCCCAGAGTGGGTGAACTGAGGGGGTTCTAATTTCTGTCTGCACCTCAGAATTTTCTAGGTAGCTTTTCATATAAACATAGCCCCTCCAACTCGCTTATGGTTACTATGTGTATGATATATCATACTTCCCCCACTTCCCCCTTCCATGCCCTAATTCCTGTTCTCATGCTTTAAGATAACTGACAAAGAGTGAACACACAAAACCCCAAACACTCCTCCATGGAACAATAATAAAATAAAGACAGAGCTCCAGGTTGCTGCAACATTTACATATATATATATATATATATATATATATATATATATATGTATGTATGTGTATGTATGTGTATGTATGTGTATATGTATATATGTGTGTGTGTGCTTATGTATGTGTGTATTTGTGTATGTATATGTATTTGTGTGTGTGTGTGTGTATGTGTGTGTGTGTGTGTATATATATATATATATATATATATATATCTCCCCCAAAAACCAACTTAGCCCATAACTTGATATTTTTTTTGCTTGGTAAAGCCTAATATATAGACCTCCAAAAAACTTCTAATAATAATAAATATAAACAGAACGAGAACTCCTTGGTACTACATAAAGGAAATAGAACAAAATTTTAAGAGATTTTTTTAACTGTCTCTTATGCTGACAACTATAGAATGATCCGATGCTGACAATTCTAGAATGATCCGATGTCTCAAAAATATAAAAGAATCAATAATACAAAGGTTTTCCTTTCTTTTTTATCTTTTCTTGATAAGGATAAGCTATGCTTTACCCCATGACTGTTGCCTTCTAATTCTATTCCAAAGATGAATTGACTTTCTCAAGAAATTCCTCTTCAAGAATTTCCAGATCAGTTGAATTGGATCTCATTTCATTCTCACGAGACAATGAGATTATTAATTAACGTATAAAACGAAGGACCTCCCATTCCAATGAATTACATACAGATCTAAATTAAAAGCACAGTAAGTACATACATCCTAAAATTTACTTTTCATGATGAAGATAGACTCAGCCTTTGACAATTCTGGCTGCCAATGTTTAACCTTCTTAGATTTCTGGAATAATTGTGAGCTCTGACTCCTAATCTTCTTCACCCAGCTCAATAGGACTACTTTCATCCTCTCTGGAGCCTACATGGCATACTTTCATAGAGAGCAAGAGAAAAAAAAACAAACCCTTTGAGCTACATTTAAAATGCACATTTTAACCAATGGCCAAGATTTGAAAAGGTCAGTATTATGTTCATTCTACCTCCACCTCTAGAAGAAAGGATCGATTAAGATTTACATACTGCTTAACTCTGTTGCATAGAATTTTTATGCAATAATTTATAGTTTTGTTCGGCTCCAAATCTTAACAAGGTCAGATTCTCAAATAATTGGCTATAAGGTTATGTAGAACATAACCATTCAGTTTATTCCCTGCACTCTAGCCCCATAATCTGTGTCTGGGTCACAAGAATAACTGGGAGCCGACACAAGGCTGATGATTATACATACCATTGTGCCCCACATAAACAGATTTGCAGCTGGTAGCTTCCAAAGGACTGCTCTATGTTCTTTTCTCCCTATGCTCCAACACAGGTTTTAAGAGATTGGAAATCAAAGTTGCCTAGTTTGATTTAACTTAATGGTTGCAAAGTTTGTTTAATTACTGTCTTATTCCCAAAGCATGATAGAGGGTGAATTCTTGGTGGGGGGTTGGGGAGAAGAAGGAACAAGTTATCACTAAGAGAATATTATTGTGTACCCACTGTTTTCACTTTCCCTTCCCTCAATAAACAGCTCTTGGGCCCAGGAGGACCTTCTGACCTACAGGTGAGGCATCCAGAATCCCTTTACTGTAAAAGTTAATGAGCCTCAACTCCAGAGAACACACACAGCAGGCTGTTCCAGATTAAACATGTTCTTACCCTCTTAAAATACAGAACACAGCGCAGCTTTCATGAAAAATGGCCCTAAGGAAAAGAATCATCCAACAACACAAAGTTAGGCAATGCCCAGTAACCCACAGCCAACAAACAAAAGCCCACTCATGGTACCTGCTACTCCTTCAATGGTCAGAGTCTATATGCTAAACTAACACAAAGTATTTGAAGTAGAACTTACCTACCTGTCCATTCTCATTTGTATCCCCACCTCTGTGTGTGGCAGCTTCCTACTCTCCTTAACTGACCACGATCCCCATTCCGGTACTCATGTTTTCCACCTTTCTCCTGGCAATAAAAGTTATCTGTCCTTGGCCTGTAGGGCCATTACATCCAGGCCCTGTATGATAGGTCCACTCCCCTAGCCAGGATACTGATGGCTGTTCCATGTGCAACATGGATACATGATTATTTTTAAAAGGACCTCTAATATCTTTACCCAAAGATATAGCAAATGTTGAAATTCCTGATGACCCAGAATGATGTTCCTGGCAGGGAAAGGATAAGAGTGTCTATTGACGTTTCTCAAATGATCCCTTATATATTTGTACTCTATAAGGGATGCCCAGAATAGGTCTCACTCTCCTCTTCCTATGCATCAAGGCTAAACTCATTTACTTACCCACTGTTGAGATGTCATGAGGCTAAGGCCTCAAGGAACAGAATGTTCCTATTCAGAAGCCCTAACAAATGCAGTGATGACTGCTAATGTGTTATCCACCCTATATGTGCCCCCATTAAATTCAATTAAGTGCACAACTTTTGCCAGAATTTCTTATATACTGTCACACAGTACAAATATCATACAGATTATGGTACAGCAGAAGATCCCACCTTGACTCCTTGTGTCACTTCTGCCAAGCAAACACCCACTGTGGACCTCAGGTTCTTCATACACACACTGGTGACAATATCTGCTACCCAGGGCTGTATTAGGAATAATGCAAAGGTACCTATGGAAGCAGCAAGCCTGGGGCCTTGCATCCCATAGAAACCCAGTAAACACCCTCTTCATCCTTACTCTAACTTCAAGATCTGTTTCTTATCTAAAACACCTTTTATAAGAACGTGGATACCCATAAAATTCCATATTTGTCTCTTCTCCATAACCACTCAGTCTCCTCCCTGCATTATTTGTCCTGCCCCTTGAGAAGAACAATCCAGTTTATCTCCCTAGGTTCTTTTCACACTCACCATGGTAAGAGATATGAAAGGCTGCATGTGAGTTCACACTTCAACAAGAACCTTCTAAGAACAACCTCTGAGCTCTACTCTTGGCACTTTGATGCCTCCACCAGAACAAGGACAGGACCTGGTCCATGCCAATTAAGAGAAACACTAAATATTTGAAGCTATTATAAAACCATGTGAGATTTTTACTATGTATTGTATTATCGAAGCTAAGGAATTATAATAATAGCTAAAGTACCAAGTGCTCATTATGAGTAGCCACAGTTCTGAGTACTTCATATATATGGTGTTTTCATTATTTCCATTTTATAGATAAGAAACTTGAAGCAGAATAAGATTAGGTAGTTTGCTCAAAGTCAAACAGTGGAGGAGCTAACACTATTATTCTGTTTGTGAATACTGCAAAATATTGTGCTAAGGACAAGTTCTGGAGCACTGGATTAGTGTGAGAGTCTGAAGGGAAGAAATCACATCTTCTTGATTTTTATTTCCATAGTAGACAGTTCATTAATGTGTGCTAGTTAACAGACTACATGAATGAGAGAAGTCTTGTTGAATGATTTGGAGCTTGATAAGTAAACTAGAGAAGAACAAAGTCAAGGTGAATGGCAAGCAGAGTAAGCAGGCCCTCATGCTCAGAGGTTATCATAACTATAGACAGGAACTGAGGGGAAGACTTACCTTAATGAAGCCCCATGCTTGTTTTGAGGATCATGATGGATGATAGAAGAGATAGACGGGGATAATGGGGAGGCCTTAAAAGCTTAAGCAGAAAAACATGGAGTTGACACTGTAGGTGACAGGGAATACCAATAAATCCTTGGAAGGAAACAATTTGAGGAAAGTGGCATTTTAGAAAGGCTGATCTAGAAACGAGTAAAATAATCCAAGTGTGACATCAAGAAGGAGTGAATCTGAGCTTGCCAAATGGATGATGGGAAGGAAGAGCTACAAGAGCCAAAGCATGGAGAGAAATAACAATTTAATAATAACTAAGCATCTTTTATGTGCCTGGAATAGGGTCAGTGGCAGAGGGGAAAACAAAGTGGCGGAGACATAACCCTGGATGACTAATCATGGAGAAGATGAAAATGAGGTTGAGAGAGCTCTTCCACTAGTGTTCAGGTATCAGAAGTGGTGCCATCCCGGACCTTAGGTCAGAAGGGCAAGATCTTAACTCCAGATGTGAACCGTGAAGGAGGGGTTGGGGAGGTGGAGAGACAACTCACATTGTTCTCTCATCCCCTCATTAGTATTTATCTCTGGCAAGATTTTAAGCTTCTCCAAAAAAGGAGCCATATCGTTCCCATCTTTCAAGATGCCTATGACAGTACTGGAAATAAAGAAATAATAGGATACATACCTACAATCAATTAACTAAATATCATGAAATCCAACAGGAATTTCTTTTTAAAGTTATTACAATAACCTAGTCTCTCTCTAGTCCCTCATTATCATTTTATAGTCCCTCCTACCTTTTCTCCACTCCTTCACAATTACCTCTCCACCCCGAACGGGATTTGTTTCCTGCTGCTCCAGCCATCTGGCACACTGTTTTTTAGTCTCAGAAACTCTATCAATTTAGAAATATCATCGTTCTTATACTTCCAAAAAATTAACATGAAGAAAAGAAAGAACTGCATATTAACACCGTGAAGTATTTTAGGCAATACTGTGTGATAAACGTTAGGAAAGTACACCATGTTGGGATTGAACTTTTGGAAGTCCAGGGGCTCAAATTCCACTATTGACTTTATTTTTCCCTTCTTGGTGCCTGAATTGATCTAGTCATAAGTGAAAAATACTCTGATCTGAAAAAACCCAGAACCCAGGACAGGCCTCAGCAGAGAGCTAGATTAACGGGAAAAATCTGTGACAGGTAGAAAATAACTCTCCAGCACATCATCTCACGGGTGATTACAAACGCAGCCCAGGAAAATCAGGTGCTATTAAAACAATGGACCGCCTGGTCAATCATCTATAGACAAAAGAAATGGGTGCTAATATGATTTCCAAAGGGGTGAGAAATGGGTTTTAATTTTCTAGCAAACTCCAGTTGATTTGACAGTAGCTGCCCAGAGCTCTGTGCTAAGCACTTTGGACTGCTCCTAGGCTCAGTGAGAATACAGGGCTGGACTGACCACTGATACCTAGCACAGGGAAGGTAGAGGTAAGGATATGTGTTCTGTTAGGCCAGCTCTGGTCATGTCCAAACCCCACCTGGATGACCAGCAAGAACAGACTAAACGACTGAGTAAAATTCAGCAGTAAAGCTTCTAGAGAATGCAAGTGAGTCGAATCTGTGAGAGTTTCCTGAGTCATTACTACCGGTAAGGCACCATACTTTACTAAGGGAAGCCTCATAATAAGGAAGAGTACAAAAGACAAAAATCAAAAGGCCTGCAAGTCTAGTGGAAGGTAGCTCCACAACCCTGGCTAAGACCTTCTACTTCCTTGGATTTCCATATGTTCATCTAGAAATGGGAGAAGGGCATACACTTTCTCACACAAAATTCAGTTTTTAATTGACATTTTTGCTATTTCTCACAACAAAAAAACAAAAACAAAAGGTGATTCTCATCGAAACATTCTGACCATGTTGGGGTAAACTAGTCTACCCTGAAGACAGAACATGGGAGTGATCAGAGTTTAGCCTAAATACCATCTATATTCTGGACACTCTAAGATCCAAATTTTTGTCGCTTTCCCTTTCTTATAATCCATGCTGTATTTATATTCCCTAAATGCTAGTCTTGAGAAATATAATGTTGGCACCAACTAATAAATGATTAACTACCATATAGGTACTAAGAGGGCTGAAGGAGAAAGGGATTATCATGGGTTCCCGGATTTCAAATTTCATAGACCGGAGGATGCTAGGGAGGAGAAAGAACTGAAGGAGGAAAGACTCAGATATCTTATCTTGAGGTGCTTAGGAGATATCTGAATCAAGCTTTCCAGGGGAAATGTAAGTCTGAAGCCTAGGAGAAGAATCTGGTCCCGAGATAAAATTTAGGACTCGTTGGTGTATTGATGATAATTGGTATGATGAGAATGGATGAGATCAACCAGCCAGGAAAGTATGCAGAAAAATAGCCTACTTCAGATGAAGAAATGCCAGAAGTTAACTGGTAAGCAGTAGGGGATGCCCTGAAGAAAACTCACAACAGACAGTCCCTGAGGTGTCATGACAATCAGGAGAGTGAGATTTCATAAAAGCCAACATTTTGATGAAGTAGTGTCAAACAGAAGAAGAATCCAGAAAGGGACTAAAAAAAAAAAAAAGTTCAAATGATCTGGTGATTAAGACACCAGGACTGTTAGCAAGAACTACTTCAGAAGAACAGAGTAATAAATAGAGTAAAGCAAACTCGAGTGAGGAAAAAAGGTGATTTATTTTTATTTGGAAGAATATGAGGGACTGTGCACAAAAAGTGGAAAGTGAAAAGCTAATAAATAAGTGTGATAAATTCTAAGTACTTGCTTTTTTCCATTGCCTGTAACTGGATAAGGGTGGGCTATTTTTTATTCACTAGCATGAGTCTATCAGAGGTTAATTTCAATGGACTCATTTCTGGGAGAACTGACAGACCATACTAAGAAGAAAATAACTTAGCATCTCAGAAGTGGGGAATCTTCTAAATCCCACTCCCTTGTCTGCCGTGTTACATCTGTCAGCTTTTAAAACAGTCATTCAGTCTCTTTGTTGATCCATTTCCTTAGCTGTGGAATGGGAAAATAATTCCCTTTTAATTGGATCCTGAAGTGCTAAGGGCTTTTCAGACTGCCCAAGACTCGGCAGTGTTTAGAGACAATATCCTGGCTCAGAAATTTCCCAGCTACTTTGTCCTGCTACTGAGAAAGCCACTCTCTCTCTTCACATGAAATCCTTAACCCAGATGCTCAAGATGTAAATTTCTCCTTGCAAATTTGTTAGGTTTTGGACCCTAAACTATCTCCTTGTGTCTACAACATGCAAAGTAAAGTGGAGAACTGAAGAAATGATCCAGAAAATTCAGCCCCAGCTTGAAGTTTGCTTCAGACTATTCATTTGTTTGGCCAGAAAACTTTATAAAAACAAATTCCTACAGCATAGGCGAAGGCCTCCAGTTTATTGGGTCTGTGCAGGTTCATTTGAATTCTCTGTTTCTTTCCTCTTGAATTCCAGCCTCTACCAATTTTGTATCCCCCAGGAGCTGTCGTTAGCAGCCATATATCCTCTTGTAAATAAACCCCAACTGTCTGCTGGAAATTTCCACTTGCATATCTAGCCATCACACCAATGCAATGCACCTAAAATCAAATTCATCAATCTCTCCCCAAAACTGGCTGCTTCCCAGACTTTCCTATTTCTGTCAATTGACGACATTCTTCCGTCACCCTGGCTTACATCCTCAGCATCATCCCTGTGACCTTACTCTCCCTCATCTTCTGTACTCATTCCCCTATTTGTAAAATTTTTCCACTGAAACGCTCAGCCCACCTGTCCTTCTAGTTTCCGGCATCTAAATACTTCTCATGTGCCAGACCCCATGTTGAGTACTTGATGAATTTCACCTTACTTAATTCTCATGACAAGTTTATGGAGAGGCTGATGGAATTTTCCCCATTCTGCAGATGAGAAACTTGTGGTTCAGAACTTGTGACTGCTAGGGACTGGACTGTCTGAATTTCCCCAAAATTTCTTTGGTGAAGCCCAACCACCTATGGAAAAAGGACCTCTGAAGAGTGATAACGGCTTAATGAGGTCATAGGATGGGGCCTTAACTCAATAGGGCTGGTGTCCTGGTAAGAAAAGGAAGAGACAATGCAGGCTCCACCCCTCCACCACGTGAGGACATAACAAAAAGGTGTCCATTGATAAGCCAGAAACCAGCACTTTGACCCTGTACTTCCCGGGATCCAAAACTATGAGAAAAAAAATATATTTCTATTGTCTAAACCATGCAGGCTAGGATATTTTGTTATGACAAGCTATACTAAGACAGGGTCTGTGCCCAACGCACTACAAGGGCACAGAGATCAGATCCAAAGCCACGAACACCTCTCTCTGCCAAGCATGCCCAGAGCTGCCATACCGCATGGCCCTGGCCAACTCCTTGCTCAGGCTCTCATCATCCCAGAAAGGAACTTCAGAACAGCTTCTCGGCACCCACCTTGCTTCGTGTACTCCTTACCCTCCTCCAGTCAACCTATGCGTGTTAGGTTCACTTTCCCTGACCACCACCTGTATCAGATCATTCCTTGGATCAAAAAGTTTTCAGTGGCTCCCCACTAATTACAAAATAGGTTTAATCTCTTTAAACAGGCTTCCAAGCTCTCTCCATATCAGCCCTCACCTTCTTATCCAGCTTGGGGTCCCCTCCCTGCCGATCCCCCAGGCACCCATTCTGCTTCTGAAAGTGGCATGAGTTACCTGTCTGTGAGTTCCAAAGAGGGAGAGACTATGGCGCCTCTCTGTACGACTAGGGTCTAGCAAACAATAAAGCAAACAATAAAGAGCTGTTGAGTGACTGGCCGAATTGGTACGTGCTATCCACCTGATCTGGATATGCCCTTGTCCTCCCATCTGCAGTTTACCCATCCACCAGGACCTAACTCAGTGCTGGCCTGTCCAGTAACCCCAGCTCACCATGATCTCATACTTCTCCAAGCCCCTCCTCAAGGGGCTATCCCTATGACCCACTTGACACAGACCACTTACTAGCATGAATCAACATGATTTTCCACATTCAAGAATGTTCATTTTTTAATTGTTTGCTATTAACAATCCGTGGCAGATTCTGCCAATGTCTCCTAAAATCCAGTCCATCCTTCTATGTTATAAAAACTTTGATCTTTAGCTGGACCTGCTGCTGCCCAACTTAAAAAAGGAAAAGCAAAAAACAAACCAACAAAACAAAACCAAAAAAACAAAAACCACACATCCCAGCCACCTTTGCACCTACTTATATGGCCACTGGGCTGAATTTTGGTGAATCAGGAAAAGTCATACCTTTCTCTCCTCTATCCTCAGTCCCACTTCATGGAATTCAAATGGGACTCTGCAACTCTGGCAGCCATACTGGACCATGAGGACAAGAACTAACCAGGGCAGCAAGCTGACAAGAGCCAGGGTATCTACCTGTAGCATGGAGCTGTCAGAACATCCATTTACTGCCTGCCTCTGGCCTTCTTTTTCATGCTCAAGAAATGAACTTCTACCTTATTTGAATCACGATTAGGATTCTCTACTTAATGCAGCCAAGCTGCAACACACTGAAAATACCTACCATTGGATAAATAAATATATAAAATATGCCGAGGGCCAACTGGGTGGTGTAGTCGGTTAAGTGTCTGACTCATATTTTTAGCTCAGGTCATGATCTCAGAAACCTGGGATCAAGCCCTGAATTGGGCTCTGTGCTCAGCACAGAGTCTGCTTGAGATTCTCTCTCCCTCGCCCTCTGACCCCCCCTCCTCTCTCTCTCTCTCTCTAAAATAAATAAATCTTTTTTTAAAATGTTGATATGAAGGTAGTTAAAAGAACTAAATATATCTATTTACTCACTTACATTTATATTTATTTATTTGAGAGAAAAATTAATGATATATGCATTATACTTTAAAGAATGGATTTACGTATTACTTGTATAACAAATGACAAAAAATTTTTAATCATAAAAACATTAATTTTTGTTCTACTCTATACATATTTTGCTTCCTAAATAATCTTTTAAGCTTCCCAGAAGCAGAGATAAGAACTTTTATCTTCTGGGACGCCTGAGTGGCTCAATTAGTTAGGCATCTACTTTCAGCATAAGTCATGATTCCAGAGTCCTGTGATCAAGTCTCACATCAGGCTCCTTGCTCAGCTGGGATCCTGCTTCTCCCTCTGCCTGCTGCTCCCTCTGCTTGTACTCATTCATTCTCTCTCTCACTCTCTCTCTCTCTGACAAATAAGTAAATAAAATCTTAAAACGCAAGTACTTTTATTTTCTTTGTGTTAGCCCCTCTCCCTAGCATATAATTGGCCCTAATATTTGATTGGTTAAAACCTGTCAGAATTTGTCAAACACTGACTGTACAGAAACACTAAGGATAGATGGTGAGGCCTTAAAAAAATGAAATCCTTCATCCTCAATACCTTCATATTTTTTTAAGATTTTATTCATTTATTTGACAGAGAGCGAGATCACAAATAGGTAGAGAGGGAGGCAGAGAAAGAGGGGGAAGCAGGCTCCCCACTGAGCAGAGAGCCTGTTGTGGGACTCTATCCCAGGACCCTGAGATCATGACCTGAGTCGAAGGCAGAGGCTTAACCCTCTGAGCCTCCCAGGCGGCCAATAACTTCATATTTTATAGCCTAAAATTGTTTAGACTTGTTTACTTCTCTTAGCCCTAATATCAGAGATTTTATACTCAAATTAAATATTAATGTTTCACTAATCTGTATAGCCCCTTCCTCCCCACATCTCACCAAATTTAATTCACTTATCAGCTAAAAAATTAACTATTTTGAATTCTAAAACGAGAAGGAAACATTGATTGTGACACAAGAGGCTGAAAGGAGCAAAATAAAGATAAAAATGGTATGAAAAGGAATTTCTTTGTAATATATGGTTTGAAAGATGAAATTAATACTCACTTATAAATATACCAGGTTCAAACTTACTCATATCCTAAGTACGTAGTAGCTATGTTCCACAGGATGAGATTTCTTACTATCAGTAGTAGAAATCCATCCATATTTTGTGCTCTTCACAGGAAAGCTTTGTTTGGAGCCCATCAAGAGGTAATAGGGCATAGCATAGAAGTTTATTGGAAAAACCAGCTCTTGTTTATTTCATAATTATATACTTGACATTTGGAAACTCCTGCTTGTTACTAATCGCTTAATTAGGCGCTCCAAAGTTCATAAAAAATCATAGGTTTCACTTCAACTTAAAAGATCCTTTAGCTCCTCTTGCTCTGAAATTCGATCGCACCCACTGTACATGCAATTATAGCCCTGACAAATGACGGCTGACAACAATAGACCTCATTTAAAGGAGAGAAATCTAAACACAGAGATGACCTGATTTTTTTTAATCTGTGTCCAGGGAAAGAAGGTATGGAACAGATAAATCAATAACGGGAAGAAAAAAAAAAAAAACCCTAATTGTTGACTTTACATTCAACAAATCATTAAATGAAGCTTGAATTAACGGAGATTTACATAAATAGTCTAAATGGTGAGTGACCTTCAGGAAAATTACTATTAAGACAAAGGCCTTTGCATATCTCCTCAGAGATGTTTGACAAGGGAATGACCTCAGCTGCATGTCTTCATTATTATAGGTTTCATTTAGACCACCAGGATTTTTCCTGGACTATATCTCTTAGCTAAGGCAAATGGCATATTTGGATGAATTTTGGCAGTTAGAAACACACATATACACACAACACCAAAACTAATTATGTCTAGGACCGCAAACTATTTTTTTTTTCTTTCTTATGAGCAGTCATTAGAGAAAATGAGGGTGACTTTAAGAGTGAAAATACTTTTGATAACTATGGGTGCTATAAAAAATGCAGACTATTATTTTCCGAAATAAGTTACTAAAAACCCTGGTTCATCAATATGCTTCATAAAAAAGAGCTTTTTGGTCCAAAGAACATGAAATATGATGCCACTACATTCTTTCCTTGATATTCACATTAGCATATTACATTCTATTAAGCATACTAAAGGCTCTGAAAAGCCATATAATAAAGCAATCTATTGTAAATGTAACCAGATAATTTTTCCCAAAGTCACTTATATTATTATTCTACTTTGGAAAAGTATGCTCTAAATCAATAGCTTCAGGTTGGGTTTTCCCTGCATGTTATAATCCTCAACTGAATGTTATTTACTATGAAGGTTATTTACCAAATTCTCGCTATGGTTAAAGCTGTCTAAGGAACAAGAGATGAAGAAAGTAGGATCTTTGAGCTCCAGGAACTGACACTCCAGTAGAAAATTTAACATGCCTCCCACACTAAATGTATCATGGTACGTGGTATATGCAGGCAACAACTGCCATAGTTAACTTGAACAGGAAAGGTTTCAGAGTCTGTGGCAATTCAAATGGAATTTTAAAGAATGGATTGAATTTCCTTTGGGAAGAGATGGAGTTTGGAAATAACGAGGTACAAAGATAAAGGGGCAGGAAACTCAAGATGTTCTGTAGGATGATGACTAATTGGCCAGTACAGAGATTTTGGGTAAGGGACCTACAGGCTAAATGGCTGGAAAGTTCTCTAGCAGTTTTAAGTAGAGTTCAGATTATGGGGGTGCTTAAATGCATAGCTAAGGAAGGTGAGAGTTATTAGGCAGAATATTTATGAAGGTAATATGATGAAAGCTCTACATGGAACGGTTTGCAAGGCCACCCTCAGTAAGGAAGTGCAGCAGCCTGAGGCCTCTCATCCTCTGCATGGATCACAGCAATATATAATTTAAGATCTTTTTATTTTTTTAAAGATTTTATTTCTTTATTTGAGAGAGAGAGCACAAGCAAGGGATGGAGGGGAGATGAAGAGTCAGAGGGTGAAGAAGACTCCCCGCTGAGCAGGGAGTCCCATTAGGAGCTTGGTCCCAGAACCCTAGGATCACAACCTGAGCCAAAGGCAGATGCTTAACCCACTGAGTCACTCAGGCACCCCTATAATTTGAGGTCTTAAATAAATCCATATTACAAAGTTTCAGAGTGGTATACATTTTATCAAAAATGTTCACAAGCAACCAAGAGACTAGAAAATGATGGTTTCGGAATAATAGGGAAAGGTGATAAATTTCTGCTCTCTTTCATAAATCCAACCTGATGGCAATATAAACGTGTAAACCTGAAATATCACCCTCTGCACTCCCACTGTCACTTGGGATGGAAACCATGGATAGCCTTGCAAAACTGATGAGACCAATTTCACCACGGCAACTTTTATTGGTTACAAGAGGTTACCTTTATCCCTCGAAAGCCATACACTATTAAAATTTACATGAAGCAGAAGTATTTCATGTGAGGAATCTGTGACTTAAAAAATAAACAAACAAACTGGCAACTTTATATAGAGAGATCAAAACAGAAAACACACAATTTGATGTTTAAAACCCAAAGATTGTTTGCTTTAGAAAACCAGTTTTACTCCGTAAGAGACTCTTAACTATGGAGAATAAACTGAGGGTTGCTGGAGGACAGGAGGGTCGGGGATAGGCTAAATGGATGATAAGCAGAGCACTTGGGAAGAGTACTGGGTGTTGTACGTGGGTGATGAATCACTGTATTCTGCTCTTGAAACCAATGCTACACTGTATGTTAACTAACCTGAATTTAAATTTAAAACAAACAAACAAACAAACAAACAATTTCATTCCCACAGTTGCCTTCACAGTTGCCTTCACAGCTGCTGGCATGGTTGAGGTAACTAGAAATCTATACTGGTGCTTGGTAGGATGGTGGAAAAGATTGAAATGTGATACAGAGAATTTCTTATTTATAATTATAATAAAACACAGGTAGCCAGTTTCCACAAAATCCATTATGGCTCCCCTCATATACGAGGTGTGTCACTGGGAAATACAGCAGTTCTATCTATGGAGCACGCTATGGAAGTTCCAAACAACTGACCACAGAATATGTCTGAAGTCTGACTAATTAGAATGGCTGGTATTAATATCCATTATACATATATACACACACATTACTAAGTAACTAAATATCACCTGTTTTTCTTTTATTCCTTTTTGCTGAGAGTCTTTCTGAAGTCAATTAATCCATACTCCCGCTATCTAGTGCCTACATCAGACTTTTGCAAACACCAAACTGGCACAAGACTGCTATAACCTGGAGCATGGCTGAAAAATGCAGATTCCTGGCTCACTTCCACCCCTACCCCCACTCTCATTCTGATTCTGGGTGGGTCTAAATGAAGTCCCAGAGATATTTCCTAGTGACCCAGATATTTTTTTAATAAATCCAGTAATCTAGATGATAATGAGATGTTTCTTAGCTGTTTCACAATATTAGAAGGGCCATAAAAATCTCAAGATTTTACGTCACTGCAGTAACAGGGACCATGTTAGGTAGATATCAACCCCTTTTCCCTTTTCTTTCTGAGCACAGAGTTGGACTACAGTTCCCAGCCTCCCTTGCAGTTGGGTGGGTCATGTGACTGAGTCTCAGCCACTGGAAGTGGACAGATAGACTGTGTACCACTTCCAATCTTGGCTCTCAAAAACGTCCCAGAAAATCTTCCTGGTTGGCTGCCTTCCTTCGCTTGCCAGTCAGGATCTAGAGCTTCAGCAGAAAACCAAGATTTAGAGGAATAT
>PITA01011989.1:0-64111 GCA_004023965.1 Spilogale gracilis
GAGACTAAAAGGTATGGAGTGAGGCTCTTAATATAACCAGCTTCTGAATAAAGCCAAAAACTACTCCTAACAAAAATTTAAACTATACCCCAAAGTCTCAATAATACAATGTTATAAACTATAGATATTCACTTTCCACATTTTATTCTATGATCCTATAAATAAATTTTATCTATTTATAAATAAATTAATTAAAACTAAAAACTTCCTAAAAACTTCCCATACCAGTCATTGTTAGCCTGACTTTGGTCTAGACAATAGTTTCTCAAACTAAGCTTTAGACCATTAGTGGGTCATAAAATCAATTTCATGAGCAACAGAAAAAGCAAAAAAGTACTCTCTACATCGCTACTGTAAAGATAAGCACTTAAAAAAAAAAAAAGCAACAAAAAACACTATAGGGCTTAAACTCATGACCCTTGGATCAAGACCTGAGCTGAGATCAAGAATCAGAATTAACTGACTCAACTACCCAGGCACTTGAAGATAACCATTAGAGAAAAACCATAAGAGACTCTTAATCACAAGAAACAAAGTGAGGGTTGATGGAGGGGAGGGGAGTGGGGGTAAGAGATAACTAGGTGTTGGACATTAAGGAGGGCATGTGATATAATGAGGACTGGGTATTATATATGACACTGATGAATCAATGACCTCTACCTCTGAAATCAATAATTAGATGTTATTTTTATATGTTAATATGTTAGCTAATTGAATTTAAATAAAAAGAAAACTTGTTTTATGTACACAAACACACACACAGAGGTATATAGCATCATTATGTAAAACGTGGATCATGATCAAAAAAGTGTGTAAGCCAAAGATCTATATCAGTCTACATGGTTCACCAATCCACACAGGTAGTTCCTCTACTACTTCAAAAAAAGTCCCTTAAACATTGTGCTCTTTGGGCTCCTCAAAACAAACAAACAAACAAACAAAACTGGTTTTCATTTTTAAACAGCATTTCAAAATAGAATTGGTTCTGTGAAAACGGATCAGATTTCCAAAAATAATGACATCCAAAGCACAACGGGGTCTTGTGAAAAAAGCTGGACATTTTTTAATTTTAGCACTTGGAAAATTTTAAGTTGGAAGTAACTCATGTATAAGCATTATGTGTAAAACTGAAACAAACCGCTTCAAGGATGGTGTATGTTCATTCCGTAGACAGAAATGTATAAAAATGTTCAATTATAAGCAATGATTAAAAATCAATGTAAAATTTTACTTTAAATGTTCATCTTTAAATATATTGTGTATTTTCAAATATTTTTTATTATAACTTTCTTTCATGGTTAGACGTGAGAATTGGAATTAAAGGCTTAGTAAAGAAAGATACAAGCCAACTAATGATTTTTAGCAAATGCATGCACAAAATGCATTTTGCTTCTAGAATCATATTGCAGTATTTGAAATTATTTTAAGTCCACCTGTATCTTCGAATAAAGTTGTCATTTGAAAGTTTCTGCAATCTATACCCTTCCTAAAATTTCACAAAAACTTCTTTGAGAAAAATAATAGTGCATCAAGATAATCTTCAAAATGCCTTAATACAGATTTTAATTGCTCAAGTCAATGGAATGTTCCTATGTAGGGAGAGGGTTTAGACCCACTAACTCTGAAAAGCTAAATGAAGCTGTTCACAATCATCCATTTTTGGTGAATTCAACTGCAAATTAGAACTCCGTTAGAAATGAGACACCACAGAAAACAACAATGCAACCCTAATACAGAACATTAGCAACGAAGTCAGGATCGTTACCTGTAATTAAGAAAACCACAAAACAGAAGGATTACCAATTACAAATTTAAAGACCTGAGACTGGGAGGTGGAGGGGTTAGGGTGGGGGTGACAACTTTCAGACAAACACTTCCCTGATTGAGCGCTAGAGGGCACTCCGAGGCGCCGGTGCCGGAGAGCAACCTAGGGTCCGGAAATCCCCCAGCTCCAGAGCCCACCTCTCCCCTAGCACTTGCCGGGCGGCCTCAGCTGGAGGCTCAACCCTCCCACGTAGGCGTAGGCGGGACAGACAGTCTTGGAGTTCTGCTTACCCAAGCGTTACCAGTTTCAAAGCCTTCCTCCTGGTCAAGCAGATACTTACCTTAAGAGAAATGTTACGTAAGGCTTAGGAGAAATGCTATTCAGTGTTAAGAGCGATCTTGGAGATAGAGGCAGTGGCGAGCTAGTTAACAACTCTAAATCTGTCAGCAGCCTTTGACAAAGCAGAAAGGAACTGACTAAATCACAGCATGACTCGGAGCTGACGTCAATGTGTAGCTCCCTTGGAGTTTAACTTCCCTGCTGAACACGATTCCAGGAAATGTAATGACGTCAGCCCTTTGAACTCGATTAGCTGAGGTACAGACCATTTTAAACACAGGAGGAAAGAAACAAGTAGGCACGCAAACACCCCTGACACGCTGGGTTTTCCTATTCTGTTTTGGAGCAATATTTGTACACAATGAAATCGGAAGCTTAATTTTTTACAAGTTGAACAGTATGTATGTTTAACTTGTAGCAAGCTTTGGATTTGCAACAGGTTGCAATGAAGTAACAGCTTATTTTAGTAAAGCACAACGGAGAGAGAAAGGATTACTGCCTTGGTGAAAGAAGCAATACGCTGAGCAAAAAAGCACTTACACTAAGATGCCTTCACAAGAGTGTGCTGAATACATACAGATAATATTAAAATAAACTTCTTACTCCTCATCAACTAGGAAATTAATACTTTTTGAAACACTCAGGTCCCTAGGTTTTCTAAACTTCAAAATAAAATTTTCAGAGTTAATTTAAATCTCTCTTTAAAATTCTTACCTGTTTCATCTCCAGTTACAGCCATGATGGGCTTCTGCATACAGAACTGTCTTGTCTCCCCTATCACAGGTTGACATACACTGTTCCAAACTAGCAAGCATGGGCAGGATAAGTAGGAGTAACTGACATCACAATGACATCACTAGTCTATCACTGCCATCAATTTGCTTTGTCACAGAGGAGCTCAATGAAACCAAAGCCCTATAAAAACCCTTCCTGTAATAAACCATATTAATGTTCTTGTTTCTCATTGTATGTAGAAATCTGTTGAGATGGCTCTGGCAAAAAAATCTCATTAGCATTAAGATATAAGATTGTTTCTTATAGAGCTACTAACTTCTTATTGTTCTCTCCAAGGTTTCTAGATAAACAAAGAGGCAGTCTATCTTTTATGACTCCTAGGAGGGAAAAAAACACATGGAGATTAAAACAACAATAAAGGGGCACCTGGGTAGCAAATGTCTGCCTTCAGGTCAAGTCATGATCCCAGGGTCCTGGGATTGAGCCCCCCCCCCCCCAACTTGTGTTGCTTCTCTCACTGCGTCTCTCTCTGTCAAATAAATAAATAAAATATTTTCAAATAAATAAATCAATAAACAAACAAATACATAAATAAATAAATAATAAACCTGACAATCAGCCCAGAAAAACATCTGAAATACACAGATATGTATTTCTTAAACATTTCTAAATTCATCATGGAAGAAATACCCAGCCACCTTTGTACACTTAACACAGTTTTATTTGCTGGCCGATTTGTTATGGCACCATAAAATCCAGCTGTTCCCAAGGTGACCCAGAACTTGCTAATTTCACTTGAAAGGAAGAAATACTGACATTTAAAAAATTAACTGTGCCAAATGTAGCAAGAACTACATAGCATTCTTCCATAAATATTACTCTGAATCACAGGAATTTGCTATTTGACCTTTTTGGCCCATAAAAAACAGCAATGAGTCTCAGTCTAATACATTATTTTACTAAATTAAAATCCCTTGAAAAGAATTTGGAGATTTTAAAAAAAAATCATTAAAAATTACAATTATTACTAGTAAATTTTTTAAATGTCAAATATTATTTAGATCACTTGATGAAGAGTGCATGAAGAACTAGATCACTATCAGAAATTTAACAATGGCAAGGTTAGATTAAAAAAAAATTAGTTCATGTTCAAGAGTATAAAAGACCACAGTCTGGAAGAAATGATTTGCATATCTATCTAGTGCACTATAATAAGTGACATGGCACTGAGTCCTTTTATCTTTACCAGTAAGCTGAATAAAGCCCATTTTCTTATATGATTAGAATTCCACCTGACATTCCATCAATATGTCGATGATGTTGATGTGCTTCTCCAGGGCACGAGCACTGAAGACATCTGGCTAATAAGTAAGAAAGTCTGGAGATCAACCTAGACATCAGTCCCAAACCGAGATTCCATGACAGACTCTCTTCCATCCCTGCCACACATAAGGGTTTGGGTCCAAGAGTACTAGTCAATTTTATTACCAATTTCAGAAAGTGCAAATTGGTTTTGATCTAATTTCTTTAAATTGGCAGTTAAGGGGTGCCTGGGTGGCTCAGTTGGTTAAGCGACTGCCTTCGACTCAGGTCATGATCCCGGAGACCCGGGATCGAGTCCCACATCGGGCTCCCTGCTCGGCGGGAAGCCTGCTTCTCCCTCTCTCACTCCCCCTGCTTCCCTGTGTTCCCTCTCTAGCTGTGTTTTTCTCTGTCAAATAAATAAAATATTTTAAAAAAATAAATAAATTGGCACTTCAGTGTTCAATAAAAGTGTAGAAAAAGGGCAGAGGAAGGAAGGAGGGAAGTTGGTTGGTTGGTGGACTACTGCTATTAGTAGTTTTAATATCGTCCATGGACCAGATAAATTCAGTTATCTAGCACACAGAGCTAATAACATTCTCACAGAAGAAGAGTGTTTCACTTTCATTTAATAAATGGTTTTATTAAACATTTATCATATGGCAAGGACTGTTTTAGATACAAAGGATCTCAATCCAAACAGAAGTCAATTATCTAGATATGTCACACACGCCTTAAGGAGATACAGTAGGAATTGACAGGAGGATATCTAAACCAGATCTGCAGGATCAGGAAAGGCTTCCTGGAGGAGGTACTAGGATGAAGCCTGAATAATGCAAATGACTGACATAAGTGTTCCTGTCAGGGCAAATGGCTAAGTGTGACTGTGACAGGGTAGAAAGGAAGAGAGGGCATGACATAGCACAGGAAATGAAGAAATCCAGCACAGAGCTGCATTACAAAGAAGGAGAAGTTGAAGGGGAAAGGTCTAGTAAAGGTGGCAAGGCCTAGATCAAGCAAAGCTTTGGGTCATGTTAAAGATTTTGGACTAAGGGACACCTGGGTGACTCCATCATTTAAGCATCTGCTTTCAGCTCAGGTCATGATCCCAGGGTCTGAGGCTCCTTGCTCAGTGGGAAGCCTGCTTCTCCCTCTGCCTGGTGGCTCCCCTTGCTTGTGCTCTCTCCCGCTCTAACAAATGAATAAATAAAATCTTAAAAAAAAAAAAATTGGACTCTGCATAACAAGTAACAGGACTTCACTACAGAAGTCTGAATAAGAGGGTGACATGATTAGATGCGAATTTTAGAAATACCACTCTGAACTGCAGAATTGAAAGTATAAAGGAAGAAAAGAAAATGTTGGAGGTAGAGACATTTGTTTTTAAGAAATATTACTAGCTCCCAGAATTACTGGGAGGGATGAAGAAAGGGAGCCTGAGTTTTCATGAACAATTCTCAAAAAAACAGATAAAGAAGGGATCTGCCACCTCTGGCATGATTAGGAAGATGAGAAAATTTCTCCACAACTACCAGCTTCAGGGTAGCCACCCAGCAGAAGGGATGAGAGGTCGGAGGGGATGGCAGCCAAAGTAGGACTGGACAGCAGGAGTGGAGAGGAGTGGAAGGATGAGTGGTTTAGGAGGGAGGAAGAAGGGATGGCACACAGGTTTCTAGCCTGAAGCAACAGGCTGGACAGGAGTCCATTACTGAAACAGGGTAAACAAAAGGAGAACTAGGGTGGAGAAAATGTGATTTTGGACTTCATTAGTCAAGAGATGTGTGTGGGACCTCCAAGTAGCTAGCTGGGCTCAGGCACATGGTCACAGTGTACTGACAACCAACAGGCAGGGATAAGGTCACCCAGGGAGTGCTCCAGTCAGATGGAAGAAGGCCCAGGATGCAGTCTTGACAAACACCAACTGACACTGAAGAGAGGAGCAGAGGAAGATGAGATCAACCATCCAGATGGAAAGAGATGTAGGAGAGAGGGAAGAAAGAACTGATGAGAATACAGTATCGTGATGCCAAGTGAAGGAAGCAGAAGTCAATACTGTTTAAATAAGGCTGAGGGATTAATCAAGATAAGAACTGAAAACTCGCAAAGAAATCCCTGTGACCTGTGAACGGAATGACAGAATGGAAGGTAATGGAGTAAGTATACACAAGAATGCCCGCTGGCCCTGTATTTAACACAGAAGTAGAACTCCTACCCACCATTATTTTAAGGAGAAGAGAAAAGGAAAGGAAAAGAAAACGGAAGGAAAGGAAAAGATTAAAAGAAAACACTAGGAATCGAGATTGGAGGAAACAAATACCTTACTGGTATTTGATATAAACATTCACAAAGCAACACAGATAGAATGAGCACATTATTAGAAGTAATTTCAGTTTGGCAAGATTAATAACTAAAAAACATTTAACAAGTCATTAATATTTCTCTACAGCAGCAATGACTAGAAAACCTATCACTCTTAATAGCAACAAAAGACTTCAAGCATTTAGGAACTTAATAAAGAATATAAAAGACTTTCACAGAGAAAATTTTAAACTGTTAAAAAGTTAAAATAAGATCTAAATAAATGAGACATTCTACACTTTGGAATAGGTCAATTTAATATCATAAAGACCTCAGTTCTTCCTCACCCTTATACACTGTTCATAGGAATGTAAATCAGTGCACTCACAATGGCAAACAGTATGGAGGTTCCTCAATAAATCAAAAATAGAACTACTCTATGATTCAGCAATCACACCACTGGGTGATTTTTGGCTAAATATTCAAAAACAAAACAAAACAAACAAAAAAACAGAAACACTAATTGAAAAGATATATGCACCCCCATATTCACTGCATCATTAATAGCCAAGATATGGAAGCAACTGGAGTATCCACTGGTAGATGAATGGGTAAAGAAAATGCAGTGTGTACACACACACACACACACACAATTATTATACCATAAAAAAGAAGGGAATCTTGCCATTTGTAACAACATGAATGGAACGTGAGGGCATTATGCTAAGTGAAGTGACTCAGAGAAAAGACAAATACTGTATGATTGTACTTACAGGTAGAATCTTCAACAACAAAAACTGTGGGACTCAGAGATACTGAGAACAGATGGGTGGCTGCCAGAGATGGGGAGGGGAGTGTTGGCAGGGAGGGAGGGTGCAAAATGATTGGTGATCAAAAGGTACAAACTTCCAGTTACAAAGTAAGTCCTGGGGATGTGATGTACAGCATGGTGGCTATAGTTAATAATACTCCACTGTCTGTGTAGAAGTTGCTAAGAGAGTAAGTCTTAAAAATTCACATCACAAGAAAAAACCAGGGGTGCCTGGGTGGCTCAGTTGGTTAAGCAACTGCCTTCGGCTCAGGTCATGATCCTGGAGACCCGGGATCGAGTCCCACATCCCGGGCTCCCTGCTAGGCCGGAAGCCTGCTTCTCCCTCTCTCACTCCCCCTGTTTGTGTTCCCTCTCTGGCTGTGTTTCTTTCTGTCAAATAAATAAAATCTTTTTTAAAAAAAAGAAAAAACCAATTTATAACAATGTGGTGGTGGTAGATTTATTGATTTATTGTGGTGATCACTTACTGTGCTTAAACAAATGTCAAATCATTATGTTGTACCCATTGTCATATGCCAATTATATATCTCAGTTCAAAAAAAGACTTCAGCTTCTCCTAAATTAATCTCTATATTAAATGAAACCTCATTATTGGTTTTATTATTATATTGTTATTGTTTAGAAACAAATTTATTCTAAATGCATACCGAAGAATAATGGTTCGTATAAGCTATATCAGCACTACAAGTTTTTTTTGTTTTTGTTTTTGTTTTTTAATAAAAACGGGAATGGGGTGCCTGGGTGGCTCAGTTGGTTAAGCGACTGCCTTCGGCTCAGGTCATGATCCCAGAGACCCCGGATCGAGCCCCACATCAGGCTCCCTGCTCGGCGGAAAGCCTGCTTCTCCCTCTCTCACTTCCCATGCTTGTGTTCCCTCTCTAGCTGTGTTTCTCTCTGTCAAATAAATAAAAATCTTAAAAAAATAAAATAAAATAAAATAAAATAAAATAAAAAAGGGAAATTTGTCCTGTGAGATAACAAACCAGTATGTTACTGGCATATAGAAAAGGATATCTTTTCTGGGTGTCACTGGGTGACACAGTCAGTTAAGTGCCCCACTCTTGGTTTCAGCTCAGATCATGATCTAAAGGTCATGAGATGGAGCTCACAAGAGGCTCTGTGCTCAACACGGAGTCTATTTAAAACTCTCTCTGCCCCTCCCTGCCACTTTCTCTTTCTCTCTCCAATAGTACAGAATAGAGTTTTGAAACAGAACCAAGTGTACACAATAACTTATTGTATAATTAAGATTGTTAGCCCCATAAATTAATGGGGAAAGGACAAACAACGAGTAAGGGAAAACTGGTTCCATATGTGGAGAAAAATGAAAATGAATTCCACCTAATACTATAGGTGAAACTCAAGCTAATATATATAAAGCTAATATAATTATTATAGGAAAATATCTTTGTGACTTACAGAAGAAAAAGAATTCCTAAATAAAATCCTATAAGCACAGAAATCATTAGTCTATTATCAATGCAAAATATAAAAAAAAAACTTTAAAGCTCTTCTGGTGAAAGTATCAGGTTTACAGTGGATCTTCCATGTAGGAAAAGATAAATTAGAAGAAATAATGATTCTTTATGATTATTTATTTAGACATAGAGGGCTCATGAGACTCGGGAAATAAAGCAGGTAGCTTTGATTTTACAACTAAAAGAAAACAAAGTATTAGGTTTGTACTATGAATTTCTTTTATTCCATAAGTGGAGTGGAACTACCACTCAGCTCTTCATACATTTTTATTATAGTCCACATTAACCCCCAAAATATCTGAGTAAAGCTAACTATCAAGAGATCCATCAATCAGAATCTGCTTTTTTCCATACTTGTAAGATTTTCAAATGAAAAGAACGAATATTATTCCCTTTACTATTAGTGCTACATCAAATGTCCTAAGCAAATGCTAAGAGGAATAGAGTTAAATGAAAACATAGGATTTTTGCACGTTGTATTGAATACATTATAGTTATTATGAGCAGAACTGAATGAAATTAAAATAATGTATAACTTGAATTTAATTGAAATCTTAGGTTACCCTAAAAGTTTAGGATTACATCCTAAATGTTTTATTTTACCACTTACATATGAAGTAGAATGGGTACCTGAATGGTCTTCAGGTATATGCTAGAATGGTCTAGAATTTAAATATACTAGAATGGTCTAGAGGAAAAAAACCAAAAAAAAAAAAATTTGTTTTGAAATGAAATGTCCAGAAATTAGATTGCACATAATATCTGGGGAAAACCCCTATTTAGTGCGCCACACACAGGATATTTAAATCTTTGTAAACTAGGTAATAATAAAAAAAAAAAACATTAGGTTCAAAATTTATAACTCCCAAATGAAGATTACTTAATTAAAAAATTCATTCACATGTCCCAAGTCTTTTTTACTATCATGCTATTCAGAACAGAACCTTCCTTTAGAGTCAATAAAACCCACTAAAAAGTAAATATCATATAATTTAACGTGTTGCTGAATGTACTAAAATAAGTGCCCCTCCCAAATCTGCTTCCTGTATATTTCAGAAAACTGTAAAATCACCAGTAACTGGTGTGATAGATATAGTGATGCACAGGTATTCTAAATGTATGAGATTAATAAAATATACCTTGAACAACAACCTGGCTGCCTGGGACAAAGAACTGCTGTGTGCCATCAGCTGACTGTGCTGCATACTGTACAATTGTAGCACCTGGCGGAGGAGCTCCTGAATTTGTCATTGTTAATGCCTGTAGTCCCTGAACACCATCAGATCCTGGGTTAGAAATCTGGATTGTTCCACCTTGGGCTATAGCAACTTAACAGAAAAAGAAAAGAAATATTAGAAAATTTCAAGATTCACCTGTAATAATCCCATATTGGAAGAATACACTGTGGCTCTGTTAATTACCAATCCTTCTCATTGTCACTTTACCCTTATTTTTCTATGCTGAACTGATAAGGATATCCATCTTCATGGGACAACACTCTGAGAAAGCTCATAAACAATGGAAAGTATCTTATATTCAGGATTATTTGTAATACATAGAACCCATGGAGTTTGCCTCCTCCCTGGTATCCATCCAGCTACATTATTTAAGAGAAGAGTGGAAATGAGGACTGGGAGGCAGACCAGTTTTCTTGGTTTTCTCCATTTTCTCAGATGTTTTTAGATGTTTTTAGTTATAAATAGCATGCTTCTAATATTTTAAAGTAAAATTCCATTGAGTAATACAATTACAATGAATTTATACCTTCATTCAGCTAACTACTTCTCTAATTTATCATCAGAAGACAGTAGCTCTAATGGAATATATATTTTGGTTTTAAAGCTTAAGTCTACAAAACTGTAACCTTTACCACTTTGCCTATGTCAGGAGAATCCTGAAATACAAAACATTAAGTTGTAAGGGATCTTAAAATATATAAATATGTATGTAAATATTTATATATATATATAATTTCGATATAAAAATACTGAAAGAATCTGTGCTATAATATTTACCTCTACCAAGTGTCTTGAATAACTGCAGCTCATGACAACAAATAGGAGGCAGAATTCCTCTAAACACAGACTTGCCAGTCATGTTTAAAAGTTAACATATTAACCAAAAGCTTCCAAAGAACAACTGATCAAATGTTTTGTTTTTAAATTTCACTCTAATAGACAAATAAGCACTGTTTAAAATATCTGAGAGTTCTATATATGTTAACGTAAATATTATGACTCTATGGTTTAAGTGGAACCAAAGGCTAAGTTTTCAAAAAAAAAAAAATCACATATAAATAAGCTCATTAGATTTACAATGAAGATAATGATATATCAGAATAACACAACACATATAAATCAGCATAAATGCCTTACAGGAATGTTACAGTAGTGTCTCAAAATGTATTTTGAGTATTTCCAACTTATTCCCTAATGTTTCCAACAGTATCGAAGCAAAGGCCCATTTAGGTGAACACCTAATTGTATAAACCTACCAACTACTTGGGAAGAGTAACAACAAATCTTTAGTTCCTTGACCTGAGACCTAACACAGAAAGATGGGTTAACATTTTGAAAAAGATTTCTACAAGATGCATTCTCTGTGTTTTTGTTCTTTGACAGGCCGCCATTAGGATAGGGTTGACAGAAACTTAAGAATCAGTTACAGAATATCAGGGATGCTGGCGTCAAGAAATTTATATAGTATCACTTTATCTGGTTCACCTACAGCATCATATCATGTACACATTTTAAACAAGATTTCAAGGGTCTCAGGATTCACCCTTTATAACAAAAGGGTTTGGAAGAAATCTAACTAGGCTTACTTTCTTAAAAAAGAAGTATGAAAGAGAAGAGATTTTGCTTCCTCGGATCTTCATGACTGGACAAAAATGTATTTCATACGTTATCATTTATCTGAATGTGTGCTTTTAGTTGATAATTAGTTTGGTGTGACGGAAACAGTGCTTTAGAAGGAGCAGGTACAGGCTGAAGAAGCACAAAGCCCAGCATATAGCAGGTACTCAATAAATCAATGAATGGCTATCATTTCCTCAGGACAGACTACATCATAAACAACTTAAGCCACCTGTGAATCTAGAAGAGTTAAATAAGGTATGGTTTCAAATTCTAATTACAGAACTTAATTTTCAATGCCAATACAATAAATAAGCTTTGAGACTGATAAAAAAAAATCTAAAGTGAGAGTAGTTGCTGCCAAGGATAAGAACATGAAATAGCTGGACAATAAAGACCCTTACTTTTTCTCTTTTCATATTTTCTTTTTTTCCACCCTTAATTTTTTTCAATAATGTTTCCTCATAGTTCCAACCAAATTTCTTGGATTTCATGCTGTGGAAAGTTGATATGTAAAGAATCTGTTCCTGGGTGCCTGGGTGGCTCAGTGGGTTAAAGCCTCTGCTTTCGGCTCAGGTCATGATCTCAGGGTCCTGGGATCGAGGCCCACATCGGGCTCTCTGCTCAGCGGAGAGCCAGCTTCCTCCTCTCTCTCTGCCTGCCTCGCTGCCTACTTGTGATCTCTCTCTCTGTCAATAAATAAATAAAAATCTTTAAAAAGAAAAAAAATACTTGAAAAAGAGATCTTTAAAAAAAAAAAATCTGTTCCTCTCATCATTTAGTTTTCTAGTCAAGTCATTATATAATTAGTGGAAAACAAAAGTTAAGTGCGCGCGCGCACACACACACACAAAGCTAGCTCTAGTAGAAAACATTTCTACTGATGAGTTTTGTACTTTAACCTAGCTTTTATTTTTTATAACAAAGTTACTTTTGATTTTGGCATTATCAAATGACAGACAACCTTCCCATTCAAAATGTTACCTCTCATTTGACAATAAACAAGATTTCCCAATGCTTCAGGATACTAAAATTAGGGGTGTGTGTGTGTGTGTGTGTGGGTGGGTGTGGGTGTGTGTGTATTCAAGATTTGAAGAGGAAACTTTTCAGGTTACAAAATACTCAAGGATAGCAAAGTATGTGTTTTCTGTAAACACATATCAAGATAAATTAAATAGTGGGAAAAATTAAGATGAAATTAACTGAATGAGTTTAGTCAAATCTTTTGTTTTACCTAATAATTTTTTTAAACTTACAGAAATTTGCTAGCAAACATAAAAGTAGAAAGAATTCTGTGTCATCCATTTTCCTTGCCCACACATCACCAACCCTTTTTTTTTTCTTTTTGCTCTGGAATATTCTAAAACAAATCTCAGACGTCCTATCTTGCTAATCATTTTTAAATAAAATGATTGGTCCATGTGAAGGCCATTAGTAACCAATGAAGATAAACTACATTTGTATTTCCTACCAATTTTACTTTGGAGACCTAGGCTTTATTAATGATTTCTTAGACTGACACATGCAACTGAAATATAAAAGCTTCTACCTCTGGCCTCACTGCTGATCACAATGAAAAGTCCACATGAAGACTGATTGGGACACTAACAGGAATAAAAGTGTCCTTATTTTAGGCAATATACATACTGATTTTCCTCTTTTAAGCAATCTGTAATAACATTAGTTTGATAAAATAATCTAACTTGGATTAAAATTGAACAGCTAGATTAATCAATTAAATTCTACTTCAATGACTTTTATTAATAGATTCAAGCCTGCTAGTATATTACTGCTCATAATAATGGTTGGTAGAAGTTACGCTATGTTCTCCTCATTGTTCTGGGAGTTAGCTAACTTTTTTTCCCCTCTCAATTCTCAAGTAAGCTATTCCCCATAACTAAATAGGTCACGCTATACCCACAGGTTGAATGTTGGACACACTGACCTTACATTAAGAGTTTATCTAGGGGTGCCTGGGTGGCTCAGTTGATTAAGTGACTGCCTTCGGCTCAGGTCATGATCCCGGAGACCTGGGATCGAGTCCCACATTGGGCTCCCTGCTCAGTAGGAAGCCTGCTTCTCCCTCTCTCACTCCCACTGCTTGTGTTTCCTCTCTGGCTGTGTTTCTCTCTGTCAAATAAATAAAATCTTAAAAAAAAAAAAAAAAGTTTATCTAGATAGAGTGTAAATCACTAATTTACTAAGTATTTTTCTACTAAGTTGGTTTTAGTGGTTACACAAATGTCTCTATATACATCTTTATATAGTCATGGTATTGAGTTTCAAATCAGTATTAACCCAAGTACGGTTTCTCCATCCCCAACTTACCATACACCACAGTAACCAGGATGATATCATATCAACTAGTGTAGGCAATAAATTCTTTAAAAATTCCTAGTTTACAAAACTGCATTTAAAAAAAATCTGTTATTTTGGGACACCTGGGTGGCTCAGTTGGTTAAGCGACTGCCTTCGGCTCAGGTCATGATCCTGGAGTCCCGGGATCAAGTCCCACATCAGGCTCCCTGCTCTGCGGGAAGCCTGCTTCTCCCTCTCACTCCTCCTGCTTGTGTTCCCTCTCTAGCTGTGTTTCTCGCTGTCAAATAAATGAATAAAATCTATATATATAAGAAAAGAGCACTCCTTCTCTAGAGCTATGAATATCATAGAAGAAAATATTATGTGTGGGATGAAAATTTGAGAATTTTGGCAAAAACAAATTTTAAATTAAAAAAGCAAAATTTTAAAGTTTGTATAATCAATAAAGAAAGAAGAAGAGAAAGAGAAGGGTTCATGACCAAATGAGGAAGGAGAAGAATTTATTTAAATTAAGATTTCATCTGACTTTTTGATTGATACTAACATCTTTGTAATCCGAAACCTGTATATGTGAGCTAATTCAAACACATAAACATATAAATGTTTAATTAATTATAATTTAAAAGCATCTTTATTCCAAATTCCAAAAATAAAAATTCTTAAATAAAACTTCACTGAATTAACTTTATAGAGAACAGCAGACCTTATGCCAGTGAATTCTCAAATTTAAATTTAAAAAAGTAAGAATGGAACAGAACCTGTGACTACTTGTGCCTTAAATCGAGGCCAGCATCCGGCTCTCTGCTCGGCAGGGAGCCTGCTTCCTCCTCTCTCTCTCTGCCTGCCTCTCTGCCTACTTGTGACCTTTCTCACTGTCAAATAAATAAATAAAATCTTTAAAAACAAAAAACAAAACAAAAAAAACCCCACAAGAGTTTCATACAGCTGAAGAGAGACTAAAATAGCCTCATACTGTAACAAGAATAGCAACACCAAGATTAAAAAGACAGATTTACATTAAGCAGATACCTTCTATGTTTGCTTTGAAAGTTACCTGGGGAGAACATAAGCAAAATCATTACTAAGAATTATAAATGCAACTGAATTTACTTTAGAATGGGTACATCTATCATGCAAATTCCTTTTATGGTGTTTATTCATAGGAGTCTCCTGAGAATTCTGAATTCTTTAAGTAGCCCACAAAGTTCACATAGATCTCTTTTTGTAATGGCGGATTTTGGATTGACCCACTTACCTTTAATGTATAAGAATTCCAGTAAAGATGAGTTAACAGAGACTCATTCTAACAAGGATCCTAGTAAAATAAAGTAGGGACAAGCAAAGACAAGGGACATTTAGAAAAAAGTAATCTTGGGTGATACTCCTTAACTGGTAAGGGAAGAGGTCAAAATTCAGTGAGGGACGAAAAAAAAGTCTGTCTTTAGAGAAAATGTAATGAATTAAGAAACTGCAAACATTTAAATTCCTTTAGTTACTTTTACTATGTTTATGAAGTTCATTCCCATTTAATGCAGATCTTAAATGTTTTAGGCAACAAGTAACTTTCTTTGCTAATTCTGAGATTAACAGTACTGCTATCTTTCAGAAATATTCTCTTGAGACAAAACAAATTTTCTTTGGCCAGAATGACTTAATTGGCCTACAGCAAATCTACCCCTAAGATCTGTACTTCCAAGTAAAGATTTTTGCAAGTGTAACTGACTTTCTTGGTGTTAAATAATGAATCTCTCTATTTAGAGTTATTTTTACTAATTCCAGGGAGAGGACTATTCTTTCACTTCTTAGATTATGTGATTAAAAAAATAAGTTGAAAAAGTAAGGCCAACTTCTGTCAAAAACTTTCAACTACTAAAAAACATAACTGACTGTATATGAGAAAGCCTGAGTATGCTCATTTTTATCTTATTTCTTCAACTTTGACACACAAAGTCCTTTAGTTCTTTTTAACTCCAACTAGCTCTTTATACTAGATTAAAAATAAGTAATCTAAAAGAAGAATCTCTGAAGGAAAAAAAAAGCAAAGCCTGAGGGAAAGTCATCCATAAATAAAAGTTGAAGAAAGAATTGAACCTACAAAAACACATTTACAGTAAAAGGTTATGAGAGGGTCTCAAAACAGGGACATATAAATAACCCAGAATAACCTCCAGAAATTCTAGTAAAATAAACTTCTCTAAACACCAAAGGACACCAGTCATTATTTCATTTTTTAGATACCCAGGAACAACATTAAAAGCATCAGTATCTGTTACGATTCCTACTAAGAAATCTGATTAATGAAAATGGATCTTGTGTATGTGTACATATACATTTACCCTGCAATCAAAGCAAACGTCTTTCAAACACTTTTAATGTTAATATTCACCTTTTAGAAGAAAGAATTATCAACATAAGCAAGTCTCACTAAATGTCTAAGAGATGATTTTAACTGTAAAGGCAGTTACCACTTTTCATGAAGCAATAAAAATGACAATTTCTACTGACAGAGAGCACGTACAGAATCACATCTTTTAATACCCGCCAGGTTCATATCGTATGGCTCTAAATTAAGGAACCTCAATAAGAGACAGTCCATGACCTCTAATGTGGCCAAGAGATAAACATCTAACTTCTAAACTTTGGATTTGCTGTTCTCAGCTGTAACTCCCAACTCTACTCCCATCGCCCTGCGCCCACAGTGATGTCGGTCTCCAGCCAGGCCCCTGCAGCAAGTGCATGCACTCAGCACAAGAAATACAGGCTTTGTTGCTACCTGGAGGGAAAGTTCACGTATGAGACACTGCCTTACATTTCTGTTTTGTCTCAAAACTAGCATGTCTGTTTTCTACCACTCTTCCTTATTTCCTTCTGTCCTAATATTAACCCCAGAGTCTGGCAATTTCAGTATTATTCCCAAGTGAAAGACCCTGAGATGGGAAAATAAAGCTTCTCTATCTGATCCAGTTTGTGAATGGCAGGACCCGAAGGCTTCTCCACATCATCTCTAGCTTCAACATTCTTGCAACCCAGAGTTTTCTCGATTTCAAATTTTCAGCTAATAACCTCGGCAAAATAACCTACAGCATCCCCTTCCATATCATTTGTAAAGAGATCACCACTTCTATAAATTCCTAAGCAGCGTCAGGATATGCCAAAGAAATGTTTAAGATGAAAGCATCTTAGATGACCCCCAAACTTTAAGGTGCCTTAGCATTATTTCATCAGTAATTTCCAACCTTTTGCCTATCACACCACAAATAGAAAATGATAGTATGTGTACAGCCCACTGGTCAAGACTGGACCTGAACTACGAGGAGTTTCCAGCAGCTCCAAGCCCTGGCCATGCCCTCAGGGACTGAGGGCATGAGGTGCTCCCACTCCCGTACCTCTGTGCTGCCCTGAAGAGGTCTGCTGGCTGGCAAACTCTGATTTACACTTCTACAACTCCCACCATCTAGTCCCACTAGGCCAGACAAAAGGGCATATAAATCAGAGAAGTAATAAAAAAGAATTACAGTGAAACCTCAAGGTCTAACTCTGTACAGAGACAGTGGGGAGTTTCCTTTCCTAACATTGACTTTGGACATGTCCATTCAGCACCCCATAGAGGCTGCAGACAAATTGTACCCCAGTTCTGCTAGGTATCATGGTAGGAGCTACCTGAAGAACCAGAATTGCCAAATGAGAATTAGTTTAATACTGCAAATCTACCACCACCAAAATAAAAAAAACTCTAAAAAACTAATAACTACATAAGATCTTCCCATATATTATATCATTTGCTTTAACAGCCACATCTTGAAGACTTAAGAGTTTTTCTAGGTATTACTATTTTTTAAAGGGAAAACAGAAACCATATCCAAAATCTTACCATCATATTTAAACCAACACAGTATTTACTACTACATATATTCCATTACCTAAGTAGCTTTTATTTTAAAATATTTTTTCTGTCCTTTTTCTGGCTTTTCTTTCCCTTTTTTGCTCTTCTTCTTAGCTCTTGTTTTTAACTAAAGCATTTTTATGTATATCAAATGTACTTGATTTGAGAAAAAAAATCAGTGCTTTAATTAGAGCAAAAAGCACAGGATTAAAAGAGCCCATTAAAATGCACAAGACTAAATGTGAATGTATCTGTTTATTTACAGCTTTTGATGCTTAAAATTTCAAATAAAATGATCTGTCCAATTGCTGTAGTTTTAAAAAAATAAGTCATTTTTCCATTCTCTTCTAGAAAGAGCTGCAGCACAAATTAACAAAGAGTAGTGAAAACATAATTACATTTAAAACATAATTTAGGAAACATTATGTACCTCTTTCATATTAGTAAGCATAATACGTAATTGTTGGTAACAAAAGCCAACAAGAATGATATACAGACATTTATAGCTTATGTTTGCATGCATCTTATAAAGACAACAAAAAACAGTGTTAAATTTTTATCAGACATGAATATAAACATATAAATAGGCAAATCCTCCCTTTTTTACCCAAAACTTTTCTTCTATATTCAGTAAAAATAGTTTTACTTTTCAAAAGTATATGACAGCTCTCAGTACAAATCTCCCACTTCTTTAACATGTACTTTTCATTCTATGATACACACAGTTTAGATATTACGATGCATTTTTAAACGGAACAACTGAATGCCAAACCCAAGTTGCTTCAATGTAACTAGAGAAGACTTAAAGCTAGCACCGTATCATAGCGAATTGCAGCATACATACTGTATTGCCCCGTGCTAGTCTGATATATGCTAGTCGGTACTGCCATGGTAGCGATGTTAGGTGGCGTTCCTTCTTCCTCTGATTTTTCTTCTTCAATCTTGGGAACACCAGGCACATCAGAGGAAAGTTCATTCAGTATTTTCCTAAAACATAATTTGACAACAGAAATAATCAAGATATATGAATGAGTTTTAAAACAGAGAAGCAATAATGGAAGACTTGGTTTGATACATAATTATTCTCCCTTTTTGGAAAAAGTATCCTTATAGCAGGAAACTTAAATAACTTACCTATAAGAGGGTCTTCGTGAAAGGATTTCTCTACGTTTATGAGAATCAATTACACCTTCTGATTCTGCAGACTCATCTGTTTCTGCAATTGTTGCTACCTATAATATAAGAGTTTCTGAAATGCATCATAAAATACATGATCTCCTTCATTCAAAAAATGGTGCTTACAGGTCTAGATGTGCAGCACTAAGCCAGGTGCTGGGAAAGTGTCCACTAACAGAACCCACTGAACCCACACTACTGCAGCTCACACCTGGCTTAGGAAAGGGAGCAAAGACACACACATTTCAGTTGTAAAGCATGTATGTGTGGATAGGAATGGTTCAGCTAATAAATACCACAGAAATGCAAATGAAAGTGGTTGGCATGGCAGGTAAAGCTTCACAGGAAAGGACTACATATAAGATACCTATGACTTAAGATCTCCCCCCTAAACCTACTCTTCGAAATCCAGTGGGGATTGAGTGAACTAGTAACAGGCAGAATAAAGTGTCTGGACCTCACTGCTCTCTTCACAATACCACAGCTGACTTGAGCTGGGTCTTCAAAGTAGACATTAAATAGGTTCAAAGAGGCAAACAAGTAAACAAGCGAGATTAAAGTTAGGATTTATAGGACAAGAAGTAGGGTGGGGCTTGATGGTGGTAAATCTTGAAGGTCAAAATAAGGAATTTCTCCTTAAAAGAAAGATAAGATAAAAGATAAGAAAAAGATACGCAGGATTTCATTTATCAAGTCACATAATAATCACAGGATTTTAAGGAAAGTCTGGAAACTAATGAATCTCTACAATAACAAGATGGCTTTCAATATACTTTGTCATTATCACTCAAGGCCTCGGTTAGTTCTGAGTTTATAAAACTCACTTTTCTTAATTACAATTACAGGACAATGTCATTTGGGCAAAATCAAAAGAACTTGTTTAAATGTCAACAATGCAAGCAGGAATATATACTTCTTGAAACACACTGATGTACGTAATGTTCACTTACACAACCATGTATCTCTCCTCATGGACACCCTACACATAAGCACAGGAAACCAATGAACAGAACTTAGAAAAAATGTTGTTGCAATCAACACTCATATATCACCACCAAACATCTATCACTTTACACTGGGCTTTCACACATCTCATATACTCTTAACAAACCTTGTGAAGTAGGATACTACTTCACCCACTTTAGAAAGGTGAAAGCTGAAGTTCATGCAGACAGATCAAGTGACAACCATTGTTCAACAAGCAGGAATTCTAAGACAAGATCCACTGGCACTTACCTCTACGAAGATAATTAAATCATCTACTTAACAAAATACGAAAAAGCCTACTGAATACAAGATAAAACTTTCTTCCAATAGCAGCCAGAATATGGACAGCAGAAATATCTGCCTCCTAATAATAGTCCTAATTCAGAAAGGGGAGTGGAAGGATTTTCTTGTTCCATAATTAGGGTCAGAAGGAGTCAGAAACTTGTGGGATTAAGGGTCATTACGGGAAAAAGAGACTCTTTTGAAAAGATACTTGCGCAGCAAAGCTAACTAAGCTTTTAATGCATGTGGATTCATTACTTCAAATATCATGTTGCAAATTTTGTCTGCAATAAATCGTACTCAAATATGCAAGGGACAAGACTGATTATATGTGCACACCTACGTTTTCCTCACTGATCGTTTTGTCATCAACTATGTTCAAATAATTTCAACATCTAAAGGATAATAAAGGAACAAATTTCAAATAATTTCAACATCTAGAGGATAACAAAGGAACCTAAAAAAGGAACAAATAAATTCAATAACAAAGAAAAGTATGCTTTAAAAAAAAGCATACGTATACCTATCAGAATGGCTAAAATCAACAACAGAATAAACAACAAATGTTGATGAGGATGTGGAGAAAAGGAACCCTGTATGCTGTTGGTGGGAATGCAGACTAGTGTAGTCACTCTGGAAAACAGTGTGAAAGTTCCTCAAAAATTGGAAAATACAATTACCCTACAATCCAGCAACAGCACCACTGGATATTTACTCAAAGAATATAAAAACACTAATTCAAAGGGACACATGCACCCCTATGTTTATAGCAGCATTACTAAAACAGCCAAATTGTGGAAGCAGCCCAAGTGTCTATCAAGTGATGAATGGATAAACATGAGGTCTATATACACAATGGAATATTACTCAGCCATGAAAAGAATGAAACCCTGCAACAACATGAATAGAGCTCGGGAGTATGATAATGGTAAGCTACATAAATCAGTCAGAGAAAGACAAATACCACATGATTTCACTCATGCAGAATTTATGAAACAAAACAAGCAAAGGGGAAAAAAGGGAGAAAGAGAGACAAACCACCAGACTCTTAATTTTAGAGAACAAGTGATGGTCACCAGAGGGGAGGGTCGTAGGGGGATAGGTGACACAGGTGATGGGGATAAAGGAGTGCATTTGCTGTGATGAGGACCAGGTGCTGTGGGCAAGTGCTGAATTACTGCATTGTACTCCTGAAAGTAATATTACACTATGCGTTCACTTTTAAAATAAAAGCTTAAAAAATTCATACTTTAAATTAAATTAAAATAGAAGTAAATTAAATTAAAATTTTAAATAAAAGCTTTATTAAAATAAAGTTAAAATTAAAGCTTTAAAAATTAAAATAAGTTTTAAATAATAAATAAGCTTCAAATAAAAAATAAAAGCTTTAAAAAATTCATTCTTAATTTACATCTATTGATGCAAAAAAATGTTTTAGCTTCAAGAAATGTTAAGGATTTGTGATCAACTCTGATAACTACAAATTTAAAAACAGATCTCTGGATCACAACCATAATAATCATGTCTACAAAAACCAAGGTTTTCTCTGAGAGGGGTTGGTGATGTAGATGCATAATACCAAGGTGACAGTAATATTCTACGTTTCTTAAAAGTTATAGATATTGAACTAAAAATAAACGTCTACCTACTTACTAATGTGGGTAGTTATGAAAAAAGTAACCCTTATATTACTGTGTTTATCAAGCATCTTCAAAGAATCCTCAAAATATTTTTAAGCACCACTGGAGAGCTTGGCTAAATAAATTTGAGCTTGAGCACAGCAACGACTCAAGGAATTACTCATCTGGCAATACTCATCCTGTAACTGAAGAGATAACAAAACTACAACTTTTAAGTCAAATCTATGTATCTAGCAGGGCACAATGCACTTCACATAGGAAAAGGAAATTCCCCCAAATTTCTAATAAAAAGACTTGAGCATAAAAAGTACACAAAGAAAAAGATGACAAATGCATTAATGAAAAGAAAAAAAACTGAAAAAAGTCAAAGACAAATCATCCAGGAAGGCAGCTAACCTGAACAGTTTGAATTTGTGGTGACTGAATAACCGATGGCTGTGGTGTCTGAATTACTCCCTGGACATGCACAGTTTGGCCCGAAGGTAACTGTACTAGAGTTACAGCTGGGGAGCCTCTTCCGGTGCCTGATCCAGCTACAGAAACCTGCAAAAAGGATCATCATTGAGGATTAAGCTTGGCCCATTTTTCTGGTTTTGTTATTGTTCTTTTTTTAAAGAAATACCATTCACTATTATGACTGGTCTTTTTTTCCTTTCTTTTACCTGCTTCTAAGAAATGGCAAGCACACTGTGGTACTTACCATTAGGAGGTGGTTACTGTCCTGGAACAGTCATTCTCTGATGTGACAGATATTAAAGAACCCATGCTCCTCACTTTCGGTTCCCATGCTTCGATGGCTAAGAATGTTCCAAGCACAAAGTTCTAAAGCAGTTAAACTACCTCACTACGACCTCACGACTATTAACAGTGAATCCTTATTTAGGCCAGAGTAAACTACCCTCTCCAACTTCCTGAGAGAAATTGGAGACAGAATTTAAATCTGGTGAATTATTTTTTAATAAATGAAATGTTCAAAATAGGATATTCTGGTATTACTCTAGATGCAAACTAATGCCTTGTCTCTATCCTAACGACAGTCACACTTTTATGCTCCCATAATCACAAAAAAGGCACAGCCCAGAGGAATTGCAGGATTTCTCATGCCCTTAGTGTGTCTGATCCAGAGAAAGTACATGCCTTAGATCTGGGAGTCCCTCTTACAGTTTTCCTCCCTGCTACCTCCAGCATGCAGAGAAGGGGCCCAAACCATCACTTAGCTTGCACAAAGAAAGTACAACCATCTCCAGACCCCTGAGTGATTTCAACAGAGATCCCTACCAGCAAAACATAGTACTTCCACTCCTGTGGATTCAAAACTTGCAAAGTTTTCTAATTAGTCAACAACTCAATCCTATAGGCAGGTCAGTGTAATATTAGAAACTTTGCCTTATTTTACTGTTTCACTCAGTATTATGACTTACTAAAAAGAGTCAAAGAGTTTGGAAATGAAATAAGTGAAATAAGCTACCAGTTCCTACCATGAATGGTAGGAGAACCACAAGATCCAAAACAAACTTTGAAGGAAGCCTCTGCATAGGGCCTCACTTTAAGAAACATCAATGATTTTCAATCTACTTATGATTAAAAACAATTATTAAAAACTGGGCTTATAACAAATAATTTTAAGATTTATTTATAAGATCATTTCCTTAGAAAGCAAATCTCTTTGGTAATCCAAAAGTAAAAATCTTTTATCCATGCAAGAGAACCTGTGCGATGAGCATTGTACTAGGTGCACTAGGGCGGAAAGTAAAATTGATAAAACTAACACCTAAGAAACAATAGCACACCAAGAAGTACAGAACAAATGGCTACACTGTACAGGCCATGAAACTCATGGGCGTACAGAACAGAAAGATCAGAATGGGTCTGAAAAATAAGTACAGGCTTTGTGTAGAGGCCACAGCTTGAGCGAGGCGTGCATAATAGACAAAAAAGGACAGACACACCAACACACAGCCCAAGGGGCAAATTTAGCCTACCTGCCCCTGGAGCATTATTGTCTACCTTAGATTTCAAGGGAAAGAAAAAGATTATACCATAGTAGAACAAATACATTTAACAACCAGAAGTTAAAAAACAAACAAACAATGGAAGGATTTGTTCTAGAAATGACAAAGCAGCACAAAAGATAAATCTGTATGAATAATAAAAAAGTATCCACCTTTCTGGACCAATTACCAAAAGGTACTCCTTTGGCCACACAAATAACTCTCAAATTTTTAGTCTCTCAGGACACCTCTACACTCTTAAAAACTACTGATGACTCAAAGAGCTCTTGTTTAAACATGTAATTTATATCCAGACGAATACTATAAACCTTTAACAGTCCATGTTGGAGAAGAGAGAACCTTGAATTGAAATGTTTGCTGATTTCTGTAATGTGAAACTCAGACTATGGCAGATTTCACGTTACCAACAGATGACACTGAACACAAAGTTGGAAAAAGATGCAGGCAATTGGCTCTCACAAGCCAGCTCCTGCACAGCACTGGTTATATGTATCAATATTTACCATATTAGAAATTAAAACTGAAAAACTTTTATACCTTAAAAATAATTCCACTACATGCTAACATAAATAACATTTTAAAAAATATTTTCCAAGACAAAAAAATTAGTGACTAGAGTATCAATGTTTTACTTTTTTACAAATTCTTTTAATGTCCGCTTTAATTGAAATCAGCTAAATTCTCATAGCTACTTGTGCGCTGAATCTGTTGTCATATTTTAGTTGACACGTGAAGAAAATTTGGACCTCACCAAATTTTCTTTGTTGCTACACCAAAACTGAACAGGTGGTTTTTCATAAAGATCAGCTGCAATGGGGAATCTGAAACCGTAACAGTTATATTAAAGTCCACTGACCAATCCTGCACTTTGAATGGATCCCATGCATGATTCTGTAACATCACGCAGTAGTTATTTGGAAAATATTGCTCCCAAATGCTGACATATTTCATGATTTCATTAAAATCAACATTAATCTCATCAGAATACTATAAATACTGAAAAGCTATCATGCTCACAATGGTAGATACAGGATTTCCAAAATTCAGTATCTCTCCCTAAAAGCTTGGATTTTATCATAGACAATAAACTTTAATTGTGTTCCTTGAAGTGACAAGCTTACTTCATTTGCTTTTAAGAAAATGTTTTCGAAACACTGAAGTTTGAATAACCATAGTTTGGCTATTGGCTAGTTTTTAGAGAAAACTGATGTCCTATGGAAAAAAACCCAGCTAGCTGATTTTGCCACTCAATTATACAAGTGTTTTTCTTCAAGAACACCATCAGTCTTTACGACCCAGCAGAAATGCTTTCAGTAAACATCAATTTCATAACACAGGATATTAAGGCGACATGTACTTAAGGATCAAGGTTTGATACAACTGGTAATATTTACTGCTTCATCGTGGTATTTTGTCTCAAGTAAATAAAATCCTTAAAAAAAAATTGTTTAAATGCAACTCTTTTTTTTTAACCCCAAGTGCATGGCAGTGAAGACTACAATGATTACTGGTCTAGTATGATGCCACTGACTTGATTCATGCCAAGGCACCAACAGCTTTACTCCCAGTGTAAATACCAATACAGAGAAAAAGGTAAATAAATCTTTGCATTATTATGAAAACAGTCTAGTCCTCCCAAACCTCCTGAAAGTCTCTTAGAATCTCCCCTAGGGTTCCGCACACCATATTTTGAAAACTGCTGCTCTATCTCAATGTAGCCCTTAGGCTGCTGCTCACAGTGTAAAGAATTGAGCACTGAAGTAGGCTGTGATTTCAACTATAGCACAGCAGCACAACCAGAACCACCAAATCCCAAAGCCTGGGAGAGGGTTCGTGAGTCATGAGTGAAATATAGTATGAGCTACACCCAAGAGCAGTACAGGTATTACAGACTGGACCTATGGATTGAGATGGTGGATAGCGCCCACATTCATTTCTGTGGGGAAATACCCCAGCTTTAAAGACATTAGCTATTCTGAAGAACTGAACAACTCAAGAAAGGTCTATGAGGTTGTGATAAATATAAATCATGCTTTAAGTTGCTTTAATTACCTTTCAAGTATAATTTTCAAGATTTTACACTGTTAAATAATCACTCTATCAAAATGGCTTAGTGTCAAGAATACCTGCTGTGTAAAAGGACCTGGAGCCACTAATACAAAACTATGCTCCTAAAATTCTAGAGTTAAGTTATAGGAATTCTATAACTACAGCGAAACCTCTATGTCTGAACTCCAAGCAGTGCAAAAGCTCATGAGACAACCCTTTTGTTGAACTGTGGAAATACAAGCTGAGACAAACTCAAGAGAATTCAGATGTATACTTAAAAAAAAAAAAAAAAAAAAAGCAAACAAACAAAAAACCTTAGATATAGAGACATTCTATATTCAGACATTCTATACTCACTGGTTTTGCCAAAACTGGTGATCAGTATCAAGCCTATCACAGTATTGGTAGAGTTAACACGTTAAACTTCACTGTTAGACATTAAAAAAAAAAAATTCATGTGGCTCCCTACCTTTAGCATCTCAGTATTATTATTATTATATTGAGCACATGGGCCACAATGGAATCTACAGCATCCTTGGAGTAGGGTATTATACATAGATGGCATAGTTCAAGGAACACTGGCAATGATTCAAGAACATGTATGGAGGCTCCAAAGCCAAAAATGGGCAAAGATAGAAGTATCTTTTTGTTTTGTGTAAGGTGCCAGATTCAGTTTTAGGTAGGGTATATTGAAAGCAATGGTAGAGTAATTAAGTGAGAGTGTTAATAAGGAGAATCATGCAAGTGATATTTTAGAGCTAGAAAACAAAGATCTGAGAAATACTAAGAGCAATCCATAGAGTATTATAGTTACTTTATTCCTAATGTGTGAACAGAAGTCTAAAGCAGCTCTGGAAAAGAAGAATAGTTTTTCCTAAAAGACACTAGTATAGGGACACAAACTTTAGTTCATCTGACCTAAAATATGCATATTACAGGCAGAAACAAATATTTCTGGGACAACTGTGTGGCTCAGTTGGTTAGGTGTCTGCCTTTGGCTTGGGTCGTGATTCTAGGGTTCTGCTTCTCTCCCCTCCTCCCCATTTGTGCCCTTTCTCACTATCTCTTTTACTATATCTGTCTCTCAAATAAATAAAATCTTAAAAAATATATTTCTTATAAACACCAAATATTCATTCTAGGACTTAATACGCAAAAAAAAAAAATCACAAAAACAGTTCATACTTATGAATTAACTCACTCTTTTATTCTCTCAACAAATATTTATCAGGAGCCTGCTGTGTAGGCCAGTCTATACAGCAGAGACATAGCAATGAACAAGAGAAGTTTCTGCTCTCCACAACCAGGAGACAGAAAATAGATGAAGATAAACAGATCATTTTCATTGGTGTTAAATTCTTAAAAAGGAAGCAAGGTAAGGAAACAGAGAGTTACAAGGCAGAGGTAGTGTGGAAGGAGGCTAATCAAAATATACCTGTTGTAAAAAGCTTCTCAGAGGAGGGAACGTTTGCATAAGAAGTCTAAATGAAGAGAAGGAGAAGGCCAGAGGAAGATCTATGAGTATATTCATCATTTTCTAACAATCATGCAGGCAGCTGCTCAAAAAAATAAAATGGGTGTATTTCATAATTTTTATACCTTTTTATGAGGCTCTAAAAGTGTGTAGAATGAACTCATGATAGACATAATTTACCTTTTCTTCCAGATCCCCTGAATAATCCTCTTCTACAGGATGCCTGAAACATAGATTATGCTGATGCCACCACATCCACCAACAACCCCACTACAGGCAGTAGTTAATCTGAAGTTAAGATGATGCAATTAGCAGCCTTACTTGGCTTTGCAATTAAAAAAAAAAAAAAATCCGTATAATGACACTTGTAACTGGGAAAACCTCACAATGTTGTAACAGCACTTGATTAGCACCTAGTAAACTACCTCCAGTCTGTAGCTAGGTTCCCTTATGATGGGGTTTATGATGTCACAGTACAGCTGCTGTGTCATAGAGCTACTGGGTCTGCATTCAAGACAGTTAATAAAGGATGAAAAAACGTGAATTCACAATATAGCAGATTTCACTATCAATTCTGCTCCTGAGAAATAAAATCTATACTTAGCTATTTTAATTTTAAAGGGCTACAATTAAAATCCACTAATACTCTAAGCAAGAAGTTGGAAAACTATCAAGATAGTTTTATAACTATTCTGTGTATTAAGACAAGATTCTTAAAAGTCTGTTTCTTCCGTGAGAAAAAAATGTGTTTACAGAATATTTCAAATATCTTAAGGTTGAAAACAGGAAAACAATGAAAATGAACACTTGAATATAGATGCAAAATATTTCATTTTATTTTTTTAAAGTTGTGCTTAATTGCACTAAATAAAGACAACACAAAATGAAAAATGTAGAGTTGGTCTCATGTTAGTGTTTTTCTTTCCCAGTGAGGTTTTTTCTTTTTTTAAAAAATGTGGCTAACAGATTACAAAATTCCATGCAGTTAAATTTTACTTAATTTTACAGGCACCTGGTGGCGCAGTGGGTTAAGCATCTGCCTTAGGTCAGGCCATAATCCCAGAGTCTTGGGATCAGGCACCATGTCAGGCACCCCACTCAGCGGAGAGTCTTCTTCTCCTTCCCTCTCTCCCTCTACTCCTCCCCTTGCTCACACTCTCTTGCTCTCTTTCAAATAAATAAATTAAATTTAAAAATATTTTACGTAATTTTACCTTGAGAATTTCAGTTGAAAATATTTATTGATAAGAGCTAACCATGTAAGTCTCATATTTTTATATTTACTATGTTAAAATTCTAAAAAGAATTACATGGGAATGCTGTTGCCTCACATGCTTTTTGGATGTGTAGAGAACATAAACAAATATTGTCTGAAATCTATAATGCAAATAAAATGAGAAGGGGGAAGTAGATCACTGTTTCTGGTATTGTAAATATAAATGGCTGAATATTAAGTCTTTTTAAAAAATTCACCTCTGGCAGGGCGCCTAGGTGCACAGCGTCTGCCTTCAGCTCAGGTCATGATCCCAGGCCACTGGGATCAAGCCTCGTGTCGGCCTCCTTGCTCATCGGGAGTCTGCTTTTCCATCTCCTTTTGCCGCTCCCTTCACTCATGCTTGCACACACTCTCTCTCATTCTCTCTTAAATAAAATCTTTAAAAATATTCTCCCCTTGAAAGTGAAGCAAATATCGAAATTAAATCATTAATTATACAGTCCATTTTCATTATATTTCAATAAGCAGTGATAATCTTTTGAGGACAAATTAAAATTAGGAGTTCTTTATCCTTTGAAAAACAATCCTGTAACTGATTTGTTTTTCCTACCTAATCAGTGTAGTATCTCTTAGTTTTCTATTTGTAGCAGCTGGAACATCACTTTATATTCTAACCAATATATGTTTCATTTATCATAATATATTTTAAAAGTACTATGAAAATGAGTATCATCTTTGTAGAAGTTAAAATTCTTTTAACTCCAGAACTTTTAAATATCAATCCTATATTTGGTTTCAGTAAGAGTGAAACTAAAACTGGTCAAAAGTACTAGCGAGATGTAAGTAGTAAGTGAACATAATCAAGTTTCAGTGAGATCCTGAGCCCAGAAGAGCATATACCCAGGAGACATCTTTTAAGAACAAACAGTAAATATTAAAACTACTCTGAATAATGCAGATAATTTCTAATAATCAATAAGAAAGCTATATATCAGAAGCCAGAAACCACAAAATGAATGTTTAAAACCCCTTACTAGCCAAGTTTCATGTTAATCTTTATTTCTGAACAAAAAACTCTATATAAGAATGTCTATGCAGCAAACTTCTTTTATTTCTTCTACCAATAACTTTGTGTGAGCCCTAAAAAGTACTGAACTGGCAAAAACAAAAATAAAAAAACAAACAAAAACACCAAAAAAACCCTTAAGAATTTTAATAATAGGAGCACCTGGTTGGCTCATGTGGAAGAATGTATGACTCTTGATCTTGGGGTAATGGGCTTGAGGCTCATATTGGGTGTAGAAATTAAAAATAAACTTCTTTAAAAATAGTAATAGGAAATAAAATGTGGTATATACACACAAAGGAATATTATTCAGGCTTACAAAGGATAAACATCCTACCACAGACTATGATGTGGACAAACCTCAAGGACCTTATGCTAAGTGAAATAAGGCAGACACAAAAAGACAAATGCTGAAGCATCCACTTCTATCAAGAATCTAAAAGTAGTTAAGTTCACAGAAACAGAACAATAGAATGGTAGTTACCAGGGCTGAAGGCAGCAGCATTAACACAGTTTTTGTTTAATGGATATCGAGTTTTAAATTTGTAAGATGAAAACCTTCTGGAGCTCTGCTTCCCAACAATGTATTATTAGCACCACTGAACTGTACACTTGAATGTTAGGACTGCAGATTTTATGTACTTTTTACCACACACAAAAAATGGTAGTAACTCTGGCCCCATACTTGGTGGATATGATAATTAACTGGTTTCTTGCCAGAAAACATTCTATAAGTTGATTTTACCAAAGGCAATGGTTTCTTCATCTTATAAAACATAATTCTAAAGCTCTGAGTGCTCTCATACTCTTGGCCCCAGAGTGATGGTTCAACATAGAATAGTTACTGATGCCAGAAATTATATGGAAACAACTACTAATACATCAAAATGGATAAAATTTAAATATTCTATACTCTTCATGTACCCCATATCAGAAGCCGAGTTGGGATCTAAATATAGAATTATCTTAATCTGCCACTGAATAATGAAGGAATAACTGCTTATATATATGGAAGGAATAACTGATATATATATACACACACACATATACCTAGTATGTACATATACAGTAACAATATATAGAATATTCTTATTATATTTTCAATTATTATAGAATTTCCAAGGTAATGCTCTCTATATGGTCCAGTTCAACACTGCGTACCCTTATTACAAGTAATAAAGAGCAGGGTGCTTAATTAAATCTAAAGCCAGATTGCCTGGGTTCTAATTTTGGCCTTGCCTCTTATTAGCTGTGTGGCCTGTGACAAGTTATTCATTCAGTCTCTCTATACCTTATTTTTCTACAGCTTCTAAGGAGAATGAAAGTAGTATCTTTCTGCAGAGTTCTTGTAAGAACAGAGTCAAAGTGCCTGGTACATACTGACTATTCAATACTCACTTCTGTTATTCTTATTATTGTTGCATTTAAGTAATTTAATCAAGAATTTGGAGTTTAAACAAATTACAAGTATTAATCCTTTGATTTGCAAAGGTTTAAATAATTTTTAAAGTCTTCCTCAAAATTCAGGTGGGAAAAGAAGAAAGAATCAAGGAGTTACATTAAAAAATTGGTCAAGGGACGCCTGGGTGGCTCAGTTGGTTGAGCGACTGCCTTCGGCTCGGGTCATGATCCCGGAGACCCGGGATCGAGTCCCACATCGGGCTCCCTGCTCTGTGGGAAGCCTGCTTCTCCCTCTCTCACTCCCTCTGCTTGTGTTCCCTCTCTGGCTGTGTTTCTCACTGTCAAATAAATAAAAAAAAATCTTTAAAAAAAAAAATAAATAAAAAATAAAAAATAAATAAAAAATTGGTCAAAATCTGAATCAATGACAAAACATGGCTGGACTAAACTGCATCCTTATATTTTTTCGGTTTCAGTCCAAAGGTCAGAGTTCATACATAGACAAGTCCAGGACTTTAGTTTCTAAAAAAGCATTATAATGAAACCTTGATCTTAACATGAAATCTAAAATCTAGTAATAAATTCTATTTTAGATTGTCAGAGTCAAAATAGCATAAAGAAATTCTTGCAATATTTTAAAATCCCTTTAAAAGAAATCCAAAGTACAAAAATTTAGGAGCATAAAATATACCATTTAAAATAACTTCATGGTATCATATCAGAATGTTGCTTATAAAACAACTATTACTTTTTTTTTTAAGACTTTATTTTTTTATTTATTCATGAGAGACAGAGAAGGAGGGAGGCAGAGTGAGAAGCAGGCTCCCTCCAGAGCAGAATGCCTTATGTAGGACAATCCCTGGACTCTGGAATCATGACCTGAGCCAAAGGCAGCTTAACCAACTGAGTCACCCAGGTGCCCATTATCTTTCCTTTTCAATATCCTCTGAAGGTCTTAAGCATAATAAGGAGATTTATATTACTTTCAAATGAATTCCTAATACAACATATTTTTAAACCAGCATAAGCCACTTCCTCTTAAAGCCTAATTGCAACCACTAGACTAACTGCTACCATTCCAACCATTTGAGGCACGATAGTAGAATGATAAAAGCAGGCAATTACAGCACAATGACCATGTGCTGAGCCCTGTACTTACTTACACTTCACACAAGTCATCTCCTTCATCTTAATCTATGAAGATCAAAGAATTCAGTCTATTAAGTATTAACTTAAAACTATATATAAACATTAGGGAAATAATTCTGAGGGGACCTGGGGGGAGGGGGTTCAGTTGGTTGGGCAGCTGACTCTTGATTTTGGCTCCACTTGTGATCTCAGGGTGGTGGGTGGTGGGATCAGGCCCCATGTCAGGCTCCATGGTCAGCTGGGAGTCTGCTTGAGGTTCTCTCCCTCCCCTTCTACTCCCTATCCATGCTCTTTCTCTCTAAAACAAATAAACCCTTAAAAAAAATAATTTTGTGTCTGTCTGTTGTATTAAAATATAGAACGAAATATACTTCACACCACTACTTTTAAGTAAACAAACTACACTTAATTCAAACTGTGTATATATATGTATACATTAAGACTTTTTGCTTACACCAGTACAAAGCAGTAAATGAGCCCTTAAAAAAGGGAAAACTATGGGTGCCTGGGTGGCTCAGTCATTAAGCATTTGCCTTCGGCTCAGGTCATGATCTCGGAGTCCCAAGGATCAAGGCCCACATCAGGCTTCCTGCTCAGTGGGAAATCTGCTTCTCCCTCTCCCACTCCCCCTGCTTGTGTTCCCTCTCTAGCTGTTTCTCTCTGTCAAAGAAGTAAAATCTTAAAAAAAAAAAAAAAAAAAAGGGAAAACTAGAAAGTTCTAGGACCTAAGGACACCAAATTAACACTAGCAATACCAATCATAGTGTATTAACATACCTGAAAGCAAATACATAACCATTTATTTTTTAAAAAGGCATTTATTATTTGCCAAAATATAAGTCTACTGCTGTATTTTTTGGCGAGGCACCCGGGTGGCTCAGTCATTAAGTGTTTGCTTTTGGCTCAGGTCATGATCCTGGAGTCCTGGGATTGAGCCCCGCATTGGGCTCCCTGCTTGGTGGGGAGCCTGCTTCTCCCTCTCTCACTCCCCCTGCTTGTGTTCCCTCTCTATCTGTATTTCTCTCTGTCAGATAAATAAATAAAATCTTAAAATTAAATAAAATTAAATAAAGGTAAATTGTTTTCCTGAAATATTTCTGCTTGCATCATCTTTATCTGATAGTGTGTCTACTTAATACATTCACTACCACAAGCAGGATTTTCTCTGTCATGCTTTTTTGGAGAACCACTAGAGATTTCTCTCTGCCATGGCTCAGAAAACTCACATTTCTGAAGAATACTATTAAGATGTCATCATGGGCACCTGAATGGCTCAGAGGGTTAAGCCTCTGCCTTCGGCTCAGGTCATGATCTCAGGGTCCTGGGATGGAGTCCCACATCAGGCTCTCTGCTCCGCGGGAAGCCTGCTTCCCACTCTTTCTCTGCCTGCCTCTCTGCCTATTTGTGATCTCTGTCAAATGAATAATTAAAATCTTAAAAAAAAAAAAAAAGATGTCATCATAATTAACCAATGAAGTGAAAATTTCCAAAAGCCTCTGTGTTTTGTAATTCCTTCAACAAATGTAATTCTTTTAACAGCTTGGGGTTTACAAGGCTTGTAGTAACTTTAAAAATTAAAGTCAGGCAAAGTAAAATAACCTCTGAATATTATTCAAAGAAGAAACTACAAAAATAAACACTTTTTCTTCAAATCTCAATGTTCAGTCTACTCCCTTCATTGTTCTTTTATTCATTATTGTGGTAAATAAAATGCAGACAAAAATTTACCATCTTAACCATCTTTAAGTTTATAGTTCAGCAGTAAGTATATTCACACCTTCATGAAACAAATTATTCAGAACATTTTCATCTTGCAAATCTGAAACTCTATACCCCTTAAACAACTCCCCTATAAACATTTCCCCTGTCTACTTTTTTACTAGAAAAAAATCATAGAGAAAAGGATAAAAAGAGTAACTGTTTATACTCAGTAATTTTCCCATTATTGCTAGTGACAAATCACTTCTCTCTATGAAGAACTTGGAACATCAAACAAAAAGTATCTAAACCCCATAGAAAATCATTATAAATGACAGAAAAATCTTTAAAAATATTTCCAACACTAAAACTAATTTGTATGCATTTTTCTGATTATAAATATAAAAACAAAATCCTTCTGAAATTTGACTCTGATTCTCTTATATCTATTTAAATTATCTTTGAAAGTATCAAATTTTATTCAAAGAATTATCACTAAGATGAAAACAGAGGGCATTCTAAAGCCAAACACTAACCTTTAAAGAAATGTGCTGGCTATCATATACAAAATTACAAAATTCAAGCATAGATACATAACAAATTCTTGTTCAAATTGAACAAAATAATCTCTACTATTAGCAGTTCACAAATTACTTTTAACTTATGTCCCTCATACCATGAATTACCTTCAAGAATGAGTTACATTTTAAAATAGTATTATTTTCTTGAATTAGCTGACTAAAGAACATCAAACAACACAGATTTAGCATTTACTGAAAAAAATTCAGTTTTGCTTTTTCTTCCAACTTTTGTAAATTTTCAGAGAGAATTCTAAGTGAAGTAAAACATTATATTAGAAAATTAAATTAAAGCAATGAAAAAGAGCCAGAGGAAAGCATACATAAAAAGAGGGAGCAGTAGAAAGTCAATACTGAAATGAAAATTTTTACCTCAAAATCTTAAGAGGAATATTTTTCTCCTTCAGTAAGAATCACTTAAGTAAGGGAATTAGTATGTTGAAGTTGAAAAACAAGATTCAGTTGAACACTAAACTTAAATTACATCTTCTTAGCTGACAGTAAATATAGCAAATCAACCTAACACAATGCAGACCATCTTTAATAAATAAATATGATGCTGCTGACCCATTATCAATAGCAGATGCTGCATTTGTTTTGTTTTCTGATAGCCATATACATCCTTCCTGGTCCAACTTAGGACCAAAAAGATAGACTTTTGGAACAGCCAGCCAAAGCAACGGGAAATGCCATTCTAACTTCCCACCAGATTGAAACAGAAAAAATACAACTCATACATTAAAATGTATCCTTTGTTAAACCATTCCTACTTCAATCCCTCACTGCATGCCAGGCCAGCCTTATTCTGAAGTGCTCCTTTACATACTGTTTGCATTTAGAACAGATGGGATAAGAAAGGAGATTAGCAGAGTATAATCCTTGAACAACATTCCCAAGTGGTTTTCTCTGCTCCCTTTGATCTCATTGTTTCCAAAACCACCCAGGTCCATGGGAAGGTTAAATTTTGTATTAGAACAAATTCTCTTGAGGCACTCTGCTGACCCTGATGATCTCCAGAGGTTCCTTCAGGTTCTAGGACTCCTGTGATTCTGCTCCTTTCAGCTAGAGAACTGGTCATTTACCAAAAAAGTGTTATTTAGTTTTGAGAGCTGAGGTGCCAAACTCAGGCCCACAGGCTTCAGCAGCAGCTACAAGGACAGAAGCTCTGGAAAGCTAGTTTTAAAGCACATTCTTTCCAGTGGCTCTATGTGGATTACTTTGCCTACCCAGATCTTCATGGCGACATTAACAATCCCCAAGGGACTTGCGACAAGAAAAATTCAGGGTATCCTCACTCTTGCTTTCAGAGTAGATTACACATTTGTGAGATAAATAGGGAAATGTGAAGAAGTGTGTATCACTGCAAGGAATTATGTTTGACTTTATTAGGTATGACAGTGACATTTGGTTACATAAAAAAAAAATCCATAATCTTTTACAAGTTGCATACCCAGAAGTAAGTAGGAGTAAAAGCAACATGATGTCTGAGATCTGCAGAGCTGCTTTAAATACTTAAACAAAAAGAAAAAAAAGAAGATAGATGAGGCTACAAAATCTTAGTAATTGCCGAGTTTATGTATATATAAATGTATATATATAGCATTATTCTACCTTGTATATGATTGAAATCTTACATTTTAAAAGAAAGTTTAACTCCCCATTACCCATTTAAATATTATATTATTTCCAGAGGATATGTGGCTATTTTAAAACTACTTGTATATTTAGAGACACACACACACACACACACACACACACACACACAGAGTAATTTTGCTTTTCATCATTTTGGCTTTTGGACAGGGTTATCTCCTGGCTTGGTTATTTAAAATAAACTCTCCACCTTATTACCAATAGTTTTTCCAGGGGCAGAGCGAATGGAAACTAGCCTTACATAGCAACACATACATTTAACAAACAAGAAAGCAGCTTCAATTAAAAATAAATGAACATTAAAAAATATCTCAGGCAAGAATAAAAACAAGTCACAATGTAACCTCAATTATCTGCCACCGCCAGGATCTGTTTATGGCAACTCCTGCTTTCAGCTCTTTGATATTATCACCACTGTCACTTCTTTTACTTTTGACTACAGGTAGAAGGGAAAAATTCTACTTACATCTGGGAAGCTATAAAACAGAAAAACTGGAAACTTAAAACTCTAGCCTCACTTGGTGCACCCAGAGGCTTGAGGGCCAAGAGCAGGATCGAGCTGTCAGATCTTCCTGGATGTAATGATTTTCAAGAGTAACCTTGATCGTCAGAAGCTTTGGAAAGGCCATGGTACTGAAAACTACTACTATCAAATGACCAGATGCAAAGGATCAAACCAACTGATCTTTTCATCACACCTTTTGTTCTCACATTAGTTAATGATAATTTGACCATGCAAAAAGGAAATTAAGTGTTATAAATCCCTACCTATACCAAACCATCTTCTTTGAAAAAAATGAAACAAGTGTCAAGTACACAAGGACATCAGGAATTGTTCAGAAGAGTCAGTCGCTTTTAGCATACATTATAGGTTTAATAAAGATTTCAATCTAATTTCCTAATGCTTCTATTATATAATATCACATCATAATGAATACTCACAAATGAACAGCTTTAGGCATCACAAGAACCTAACTCTTTAGAATCTAATTATGTTTAGAAAATTTTGACTAAGAATTTGTCCTAACTCTTTAAAAAATCATGATCCATGCACGGCATAGAGGATAACTCTCAGTAAACCAAAGTAATCAATGAATCAGCACACAAGATTATTCTTTAATACCTCAATATTCTTAATACGTAAAAGACAAAAACCATAGTTTATCCTTTGATCAGATTCTTAAGATATACTGAAAATAAAATACCACAGCAAGTCCATGAACTTGCCATCCAGAGTTAATAAATACCAACATTTGATTAATTGAGATTTTTAAAGAAGCAAGCATCATAATGCAAACCATTTTTTATAAAATGGTTTTTATAAAGACCCTAAGATATACCAAAATATTAACAATGATTAAATCTCTGGATATTTCAATTATGGATAGTTTTTATTTTTTATTTTTTTTAAAGATTTTATTTATTTATTTGACAGAGAGAGACACAGTGAGAGAGAGAACACAAGCAGGGGGAGTGGGAGAGGGAGAAGCAGGCTTCCCCCTAAGCAGGGAGCCCAAAGCAGGACTCCATCCCAGGACTCCGGGATCATGATTTGAGCCAAAGGCAGACACTTAATGACTGAGCCACCCAGGTACCCCTATGGATAGTTTTTATCTTCTTCTTTATAATAACATATATTTTCTTAATTTTCTACAATGAACATACATTTTTTTTTTTTTAATAAGAAAAAGGCTGCTCCCAGCCCCCAACCCCTTTAAATAGCAAAAGGTCTGCATGCTTGTATTCCAGGGTAATAAAGAAAGGTGCTGCCAGAGAGATGCAGCTCCACAGAATACTTCTGAGAAAACCCCCAGGGAGCAAGTAGGTGTTAGGAGCTTCAAGGAGGAAAGAAAAAAAAAGTAGGCTGGGTGCTTGGGAAAGAAGAGACCTCATAGGAACCTGTCTGGCCTGAGACAACCCAGGAAGTACCTGGTGTTCTCCCTGGACCTCCAGTCAGCCATGTGGGTCCTCTCAATCCTCCCTTCAAGATACTGTGAAAATCTCACCACTGCACTGTATCCCACACTAAAATGACTCCACACAAAGGTGTCTCCACTCCTGGCTGGTTGACTTCCAATCCAACCTTCACACAGTCCACACAATATTAGTGTTCTAAACACAGGCAACATTGTGCTTCAAGAATATTTAGAATCCAGGATACTCTATACTCTCAAATGTATATAACCTCTGCTTACGTTTACCAGTCCAACTTCCCAGCCCAGAGATTAGGCTCCAGTTAGCGCCTCTACCCATAGTTTCCTGACAACCTGGCTTTGTGCCTCTGCACACACACTTCCCTGGCCTAGAATATGCTTCCCTATCCTTGTCTACATGGCAAACTCCTATTCATCCTTTAAATCTAGCTCAAAAGCAAAATCCTCCATAAAGTACCCCTAGTCACCTGGCTGTTCCCTCTTCTGTAAGCCTTAGTCATTTTGAACCTAACATTTTATAGCACTTCTTATACTACTGGAGCTATCATTCAATTACCTGTCTTCCCTACTAAACCATGAGATATTTAAGGCCAAAAACTACATTTCTCCATGTATCTAAATAGTGCTGAGAGCCAGTAGGTACTAAAAACATATGTGATGGACTAAATAAAAGAATGTGTTTGTTTTTACTACATATTTTTTATAGATATCTCAGAAATAAATTTTAGGAGCTGAAAAATCAGGCACTAACTCATACTGATGACCTCTAACTGAAACCAATTCAAAGACCTAACTGGAAAGAAAGTAAAGCTCAAACCAAATATATACTAGGCAAATGTAAGATTTCTATAGTATTTCCAGCTAAGAATTTAAGACTATATACCAACTTGGGATTACCAAGCTTCTGAAACAATAATTTGAGGATTACAGATTGTGGGCAGGTTTTTGTTTTCCCTTCTGAATAGCAGTCGTGGTGGAGGGAGCATTGCAAAGTGTTTGTTCCAAGGCAAAGTAACTCATATACGTATCTTCTCTTTGTTTGAAATCAAATCAGTAAGAATGGCTGATAACCAGGGAACTGGGGAAACGTAAGATCAACTTCAAGAAAATTCTATCTGCACATACTTATTCCCACATAGTTTCACTTTCATCAGTGCCTGCCTACTACCTACATTACATTTACCTGAGCTAAAGTAGGGATTGAATTTTGACCAGTCTGGGTCTGCATATGAGCACCTTCGCTCTCTGCCACAGAATCTGTTACACTTCCATCCTGCTGAGATTCAATTGTTTCCATGGTCATTTGTCTGAAAAGACAATAAAAAGGAAGAAGTATTAAGGCCCTATCTGAAAGATTGCTCTGCTTTTACTTAGCTTTCTGATATTCATTTCATCATCACTACCTTATTTTTCAAGAAATAGGTTTAGTGGCAGTGTCCTAACTCCCCAAACTAACTCTGCTCACGGGATATGAGTATGACCACTGCAGGAAGCACTGCAAATGTTTTATGGGAATTAACATATTACAAAAAATGTTAATTGTACAATAAAGTCTCCTTTATAATTATTTTAAGCCCTCCAGTATGAACGAGTGAAAAAGATAGACTTTCTATTTTACCTAAAGTATAAATATCCTATGACTCTCAAGGCCTGAGGTACCTGCTTCATAATATATAGTATCAAAGAATTTCCCCATAGTCTAAATTAAATGCACTATAATATAAAGATGTGCTTAGCTTTGCCAGCACTAGCCAGTTTCTGATAAACAAGCCTCTCAAATGGAATCATGCAGAGTTAACCACATGTCCTACAGCTTCCTATTTCATTAAAGAGGAGAATCTAATTTTTCCAGAAAAACTTTTGACATGATTTTGTCTATGATAATCAATTTAATGATTTTTATTTCTATAAAGATAATAAACCATGTTATAATAAATTTTATTCTACTAGAAGAAATATAAACTACAAACAAAATAAACAAAATTAAATATTGAAAACTTACAGGAATTATTATCCCTGTTATACATCTTTTCAACTGTCAATGATACAATGTGTTTTTCTCACTTTAGTAGTCTAACTATATAGCCAAAAAGTATGCAAGCTACTTCCAACTTCAAATTAAAACATCAAATCCTTTTTCCAGATTTAGTTACCAGATCTTGCAACTCCTTCATCCATGTCTTGTACTTTACTATCTTCTTTTTCATTTCAATAGTCTGAATCCAAGCCTTCCATTCTCAAACCCATCTAAACTGCATTTAAGTTACTTCTCACTATTGCAAATCATTTCAAAACTTAAAATAAACATGATAATTTAGAGAAATTATAAAAGATAAATATCCAGTCTACTATGAAAGAATGTTTTTCCCTTACTATTCTCCAGTTCCTTTATCTCTTTTATTTTCTAGAACAGATTAGGCAAGTATCGATCACTTGCATAAACTGTCAGCTCTTCTGGCTCTATATTTGCTTAAGTGAACAGTGCCCAAAGATAATACCTCAAAACATTTTAATTCTGCAGTTTATGAAAATGTATTATTTTAAAAAGCTGGTAGGGAAAACACTTAGTGAAAAAGTTCTAAATATCCAGGATTAAAAAGTTTTCTTTGCTGCAGAACTTCTCAGAAGTCTGAATATGCTAGCGTACCTTCAGAAGGTGGAGGGTGAAGATCCAATGGGCAGCATTTTCCAAAATTATCTGACCACCAAAAACTCTTTTCCACAAGGCATGTCCTAAAGGTAGTGTTCTGCAAACAACCCGAGACATGTCGTCTTATGCTATTTCTTACACCTTTTAAAGTTCTCTTAAAAAGCTCTGCCAGGAACTTGAGTCTCAACTCAAACACTATTATACTAGAAGGTCTTCCTCATTAAACTATTCGTTTTAGAAACCTTCACTTATCACCCTCTACATGACAGACCCTGAAAACACAAAAGTGGGTAAATTGCAGCCCCTGTCCTAAAGGAATTCATTGGTCCTGGGACAATCTCTTTTAGAAGTAACTAATGTACTTACTAGGGGGAGTGGAGGGAGCAGATTCCCAGGCTCAACCCCAAATCTACTGAATCAAACTTTCTGAGGCATCTAAATTTTTTTTATATCCAAGAGATTCTGATATATATTAAAATTTAGAAAAAAAATTACCTTATTGGTAAATTCTGTCAGGTAGATAGACCCATAAAGGAACACATGTAAAGTAACTTATTTGGGAAAAATAGGAAGTAATGATTACATCTCCCTGAGGCTGGGGCCATAAAAACATACACTGAACAATGAGAAGAATTTCACCAGGTAGAAGAGAAAAAGAGAACTATGAAAGAAAGGAAAGTACAGAGTAGGTTGGAAAACGGAATAACAGATTGTACTAGAAAATCTAGGTGCCAGAGAGCCTATTTAGATTCAGTGAGGAGGAGGGAAAACAGGACTGGTAGAAGTAGGGTTAGAAAGGTCGGATGGAGCCAGAGAAAGAGTCTTTAAAACTCTAGCGAGAGGGCACCAGGGTGGCTCAGTTGGTTGGGCATCTCTTAGCTTTAGCTCTGGTCATGATCTCAGGGTCTTCAGCTTAAGCCCCATCTCAGGCTCCCTGCTGAGTAGGAGGTCGGCTTCCCCTCTCCCTCTGTCCCTCCTCCAGTTCATGCTTGCTCACTCTCTCACTCTAAAATAACTAAAAAAAAAAAAAAAAATTAAAAAAAATAAAAATAAAAAATCTTTTAAAAATAAATAAACAAAGCTGTAGAGAGGGGAAAAAAAGTCCACCTCAGTCAGATACCTCCTCTACTCTAGGTCCTTCAGTGTGTGTTTTTCAATGTATACGGTATAACATTTCAACTATTTGATATCCATGTAGAATTCAATCAACAACTGAAAAATAAGCCAAAGTTACCTGCTAACAGGCAAAACAAATGGCCTAAAGCCATATTATAAAACTTCTAAAACAAAGAGAACCTCTGCTGGGGTGCCTGGGTGGCTCAGTCATGAAGATTCTGCCTTCAGCTCAGGTCATGATCCCAGGGTCCTGGGATTGAGCCCCTGCACTGGTCTCCCTGCTTAGCAGGAAGCCTGCTTCTTCCTCTCCCACTCTCACTCCCCCTGCTTGTGTTTCTGGTCTCACTGTCTCTCTGTCAAATAAATAAAAAAAATTCAAAAAATAAAAGCAAAAAAACCCAAGAGAACCTCTCTTAGTCCATATTTTAAACACATTCATTTTTATTTCAAATATGATACTCATTTATCTGGTCTCTAAATATATTAAATATAAGAAGTAATAGTTGACAATGGCAGGGATGGAGGGAGAACAATATAGAATACAACAAGCAGATCAAGAATCCCCAGTGCGTGGCAATTTGAGTCCATACAGGGTAAAGCTGCCAAGTTCCTGACTTTCAAGAAATTGAAAAATATATGAGTTAAAGTTCAATAATGATATTTATAATAACTACCCTGAGTCATAAACTCAAGGTTAATTACACTCAGTACATTTTAAGGAAAGAGGGGTACACATAATAGAATCCAGAAAGACTTGCATCAAAAAAAGCTCTAATGCTTAAAAAGGTCACCCTAAACTAAGACTCATTTTTTGAGGTATAATAAAAGGCTTCATAAGTTATTAACATTTCAAAATGTTTCATACATGAAAGTGTTTTCTCAGGAATTATGTCAGGCAATCACCTTAATTGCTCCCATTTTCTCCTGGGTACTTCCCAGAGTCCAACTCTTTGCTTTTTGCTTTCTGCAATCTACATACTCCAGCTTCTTCAATCCTATATGCAGATGATTCCCAAGTCTGTATTTGTGCACACTCCCCTCCTATGAAGCATCTCAATCTCGTTTTCAGATGCCTGTCCCTTCCCTTTTATTTCTTCTTTAGTTCAAGAGCATCACTACCCACTCAAGCACCACAGCAACAAGCTACAAGCATGTGTCTATATGTGAGTTGGTACCAGATTAGCAACAAAAACTCACAGAGCTAAGTATCAGCCAAATCAGGATGTCACAAGCCTGGAAATGGAAATAAAGGCAAATACAGAAGGTCAGCGGCCACCCCCATTCATCCTTCCTGCCACAAGTGCATCATCTATTATCACCTCCTATCCCAACACTGGACCAAGCTGCAGAGTTGCTACTCCTTACGATTGCTGTTGTCCATTCTAAAGACTACACATCATACTTGGTCTTCCTGTAAGCGATGACTAAACCATGAAGCCCCTTCACCCATGCCTGAATCACACCCATTAACATCTCACATTCCTACCTCATCAGTCATTGTCAAAGATGTTAGCTCCTCCCATACTTCATTGTCCCTCTCATAACTAGTGCTTCCTTCCCCCCTGTAATTCAGTTGCTTACTCCCCACTCCTTCCAAGCCCTTGCAGTGTGCTATCTAGAACTTCCACCCCTCACTGCAGCCTCTCAACAGATAGCAGCTTATTTTCCCATACCTAACCAAAATCAGAATGTTGACCTGGTACCTCTTGATTCCCACTACTATTTGTCAGCTGTTCCTCCTCTGTACCTTTGTAGAAGTACATGTCCTGTTGAGGCCCAAAGTCATCAGATGTACCATTTTATATTCATCCATACGATAATCATTTTCTACTCACATCCAGGATGTAAACTGAAGACTTTGGCACTTTAGTGAAGTTTTCCTCTCCGAAACACCTGGGTGGTGAGTCAGTTAAGCATCTGACTCTTGATTTTGGCTCTGGTCATGATCTCAGGGTTGTGAGACTGAGTCCTGCACTGGGCTCTACCCTCAGCAGGGAGTCTACTTGAGATTCTCTCCCTATTTCTCTCCTCAAACAGGCAGCAATCTTACGGTTTCCCTAGTGAACTTACTCTTCCATTCTCTACAGTTCTTTCAAATTTTTCTACCTTTTCTCAAATCTCCAAGCTCACCTACTACCCTACACTCAGTGTTAACTATTTGCCTCCTGTTCAGATTTCCTGCCACCAAATCAACAAACCCATTTACATCTATATCCACCATTTTACCTTGCCTCCTGCCTCCCCACTCTTAAATTCTTTTATCTGTGCTTTGGATCCCTCTTCAAGAGAACTATATTATCAATTACCCTGTCCTGCTCCAATGGTTCCCTCTTATCAAGATTTAAACAGGTTCGGGGCGCCTGGGTGGTTGGTTAAGCGACTGCCTTCAGCTCAGGTCATGATCCCAGAGACCCGGGTTCAAGCCCCGCATCGGGCTCCCTGCTCAGCAGGAAGCCTGCTTCTCCCTCTCTCAGTCCCTCTGCTTATGTTCCCTCTCTAGCTGTGTTTCTCTCTGTCAAATAAATAAAATCTTAAAAAAAAAAAAGATTTAAATAGGTTCAAGTCGCTTCAATCTCAAATGCAAACACACACACATACACACCTACTGAATCAGAAGTCCTTTTCTAGCTATTGTCTTAAACCTCTCTTCCTTCATTGCTAAACTAATTGAAGAATTACCAACACTATATCCATTTCTTTACCTCCCACCTATTCCTAGACAACCCTAAACTACTTCTGCTTCACTTAACTTCTCTATTAAAGGTAACCAATCTGTCACTAAATCTAATATTCATTTGAAGTCCTACCTGGCTTGATCCCTCAGCAGTATTCAAAACTGTTGGCATCTTCCTTCTTGATGATATGTTGCATTTTCTGTTCTCATCCCATTCTCTGACAACTCCTCCACAAGCTCCTTTGCTAATTCCTTCTCTTACTCAATGTCAACCTTTACATTGCATATCTTCAGGTCTCTCTCTAGTCTTCTCACCTCACTCTCAATTCTCCCTTTGTGTATAGTCATCCATTTCTCCAGTTCCAAACACCAGCTTCAGACCCAGCATTCAAGATCTCTAGCTCAGAGGTTTCTCTTGAATTCCAAAATCATATATTCAAATGCTTATCTATCATCTCCAAACAGGTGTCTTTACAGGTACCTCAAACTCACTGGGTCCAAAACTAATCTCTTCTTTCTCCACAAATGTGTTCCTGCTCTGAGTTTCTTACCTAAGGAAATGGGGCTCTGCCATCCATCAAGTGACAACCTGGGTGTCACCTCTAACCCCCTCTCCCTCCCTTCATTCCCTATAGCGTCATCACCAAGTGCAATGATTCTTCCTACTAAAGAACAAGTTAGTCCCCACCGCTCAATCTCCTTATTCCAATCCATTCTAACAGTTCTCTTTCCCAAGCCTACATTTCTGCTTAATACACTTCTCTGCTTAAAACTCTTTCAGTAGCCCTATATTGACTGTGGGATAAAATTCAAACTTCGTACAATAATAATAACCACAACAACCATTTGTTGGTGCTTACCATGTGGAAAAGCCGATGGCTTTAATCCTTAACAACTTTGTAAGATTAGAATAGTTCTTCTTTTAGAGATAATGAAAAAGAGACATAAGGAGGTTAGGAAGTTAATCTCACCACCAATCTGATCCGATCAGAGTGGCATAGCGAGGTTTTGAACTAAGGTCTTTTTCCAAAGTCCATATTCTCAATTACCAAACCAAACTGCCATTCAATCTCTTTCACAATGTGACCCCATTTTACTTTTATGGCCTCATTTCCAGTCACTCTATTCTTCTCACATTCTGCATTCTGGCCTCCTCATAAGCCATTTCTTTCAAATACACATCCTATTTCCCTAGTTCTAATCTTTTATATTTGTTCTTCTCTTTTCCTGAACTGCCCTTCACCTTTTCTTTGTCCAATAGGCAAATTCCTACCCATTTTTCAAGGCCTAACTGAAGGACACCATCTTTCAAAAGCCTATTCTAACAGCCTTGGACAGAATTAGTTATTCTGTTCTGAGTTCCCAAAGCATTTTATGCAGTATTTCCATTATAACACTTGACTAGCATATAATACATTTATTCACAAAATACCAACACTAGTGTAAGCAACTCAGAGACTGAGATTATATCTTATATTTCAATGTATTCCCAGGGCCTAGTAGTACAGAATTGTTAAATAATTGTTGAATAAACCAACTGAGCAACTATTTGGGAAGACTATGCAACTGTCAGATGTCACTAAAATGATAAAAAATAGGTTTACAGAGATTAAGTGACTTTCTATAGGGCACATAATAGCATGACAGTGAAGAAGAGATCTTTTGAACTCCAGGGTTCCTTCCACAGCCAGTGTCCTGAGTACTCCGGTTTAGATGGCATTTTATAATAAAGGTGTGCTTTTGAGTATGCTGCAATTATTGTTATAATCTTCATCCAAATATGCTTGTCTTTCACACTAGGATGTTGGGACTCTAATTTTATACCATTTGTATTCTTCTAGAATGCCTAGAATAGTGACCAGTACAGGTCATTCAGTAAAAGTTTGATACTAAAATCAATTTATCTGAGGGGCAGTGAAGCACAGGACTCTTGATCTCAGGCTCTTGAGCGTGAACCCCACATTGAGTACAGAGATTACTTGTTTTTAATTTTTATTTTTTCATAACCCAGCCACTCTATCCCTCCCTCTCCACCCCCCAGCAATCCTCAATTTGTTTCCTGAGATTAAGACTCTCTTATAGTTTGTCTTCCTTCCCAGTCCCATCTTGTTTCATTTTTTTCCTTCCCTAACCCTCACAACCCCCCACCCTGCCTCTCAAATTCCTTGTATCAGAGAGATTATATGATAATTGTCTCAGAGATTACTTTTTAAAAAAAGAGTATTTTTTAAAAATAATAAAATCAATGTATTTGAAGGTAAAAATCATCTACAGAAAAGTAAAGCCAGTGCTATATATTTAAAATATATACTCTATCATCTTCAAGCGTGTTTATTCTACTGATCAATATCTAACTCCTCTTTAGTACAACCCCCTAAAAGCACTAAAAACCAACCCTAGAGCAGGACTCAGAGAAGACTAAGAATTAAATGTTCAACATGGGTCAAGCACTATACTCAGCATTTTCAAACAGTATTTCAGTGGGACATACAGTACCTAGAACTTAGGGTAAATGATATACATGTAACACTAACACCTATAAATTAGCCCCAGTTAGTCCAGACAGAATTCATTTATAAAGTATAAGAGAAAGATCCATTATAAGCCTTCATTGTTCGCTGATATCTTATAGTTAAAACTGAAGAGACGTATCCAAGAATATGTTCTCCCAAATCTCATTTTCTATATCAAAGGTTAAACACAGTTGTACTAAAGTTAATTATTGATAAATTGAACAATATTTTAATCTTAAATAATAACCCTTATTAGAAAGACCAATTAGTAATCATAAGTTATAAAATATTTAAAATAAAGACATATAAGATGAAGCAATAAAAAACTGAAAAACAAAATGTCCGTTAAGCACTATAAACTAAGAGCAAGCAAAATACGGCAAATATTTGGTTCCACAATTCTGAAAAAAGATAGATTGCTAAAATGGGCATATTTAAACTTATAAATGATTAACAGCAGTAGCAATACTCTTTTCTTATGAAGGTTAAATATTTCTTCTGAAATCTTCTTTATATATATATTTATCAAACCATTTTCTTCTTTGGTAGAAAAATAAATGCTATCTCAATATGTTCTAAATATATTAGAACTCAGTGCAATAAAATGTTGAGATAGCTATGTTTTAAAATAACAGGATCTGTGTATTAGCATAATTTCCAAAGACTTCTAGGTTAAACTATATTTGCTTAATCTGTTATTTTCTAGAACTTTAAGAGAATGTCTACACAAAACTGCAATAACTCCTCAAAACACTAGGACAACAGTACCATACTGTTTATACAGCACAATACATTAGGCAGACAACCCATTACGTACCTTCAAGAAACAAATACAAAGGAATATATTCATAACATTATATTCACAATTATAGAAATACTGACGCAACTAATGACCAAAGTTATTTAGGTATCCCTATGTGTCAAGAACATATAAGATATGTAGAAGAAAAATTTAGAAGAAAACAAAAAAACATGTTAAAGGAATGCTATCATTGGTACCTAGAACAATGTTCTTAAAAGGTGAGAGAAAACAAAGAGAAAAAGGAATACAGGCCAAATCTATCTAAATGAAAAATAAGACAAGGGGAGTTTCCTAATTAAAATTAAAGTGTTCAATTAACTAACAAACTTCTAAAATCTTAGTTGCATCCTATCTGCAAAGACAAACTACACTGCAAAGCAACTATATTTGTCCTTGTAAAATTTTAAAAATAGAATCCAGCTGTGAGAGAAAAAAATAGTTGTTTCTATTCTTTATTTATAGTTTTACAAAAAAAGTCATAGAAAATTGACTTTCTTTTTAAACTAGATCCAACTGATAAACCAGAATGTCTCTGAAAGTAGCCAAAAGAAAACTTGAAAAATTCTATCTGGATTTTTGTAAAAAACTGATAAGGACATTGTTCTGTTTTACATTAGGAACAAGAATAGCTTAAAGGAAAGGAAGGAAGAGAACTAAAACTGTCCATATCCTTATGTATGGTCTCCTTTCTTTCTTTCTTTTTTTTTTTTAAGATTTTATTTATTTGACAGAGAGAGAGATCAAAAGTAGGCAGAGAGGCAGGTGGAGAGACAGGAGGAAGCAGGCTCCCTGCTGAGCAGAGAGCCCAATGCAGGGCTTGATCCCAGGACCTTGAGATCATGACTGAAAGAGTAGAGCAAGACTAACTCCATTTTGTGCTACACCCACCATCTTGTGTATAACCCCCGCATGACCTGCTGCCAAGGAAAAAACAACAGAATGCCTGAATATTGCTTAGCCGGCCTTTGAGTTGCCCAACCCTGGCCCAGCCCGCCCTTGAGTTAGTTTAAGTTAGCCAATAGGAATGTGGAAGGGCATCTCACCACCTGCACAACTGGCCGCTGGCCAACCGGCACAAGCCACAAGCATTACCCCACCAACTGTTACCAAGCCCCCTATAAAACTACTGTACTTTTGAAACTCGCTCTCTTTCTCTGCATCACGCCACTACATCCGTGAGTGTGGGAGATTGAGCTCGCTCGAATAAAGGCTTTTTGCTTTTGCATCGGACTCAGCTCCCCGGTGGTCTTTGGGGATCTCAAAATCAGGGCATAACAATGACCTGAGCTGAAGGCAGAGGCTTTAACCCACTGAGCCACCCAGGTGCCCTATGGTCTCTTTTCTAAATGAAAAGATCAGCATGTAACACAAGCTGGATGTAAATATCCACTTCTCCCCTCCATTGCTTCACATGGTACAGGGTAGAAAATGAACACTTTAGTTGAATGACTGACCACTCTGGGTACATTTTATCATATTTTCTTAGTATCATAAATAGACCTACACATATAGATATATACATTCATGGATACATGTCTACATATATACACATCATTCATTTATCCATTAGTTTAACTTCGAACTCAGCAGAACTTTCAAAAGAACAGAAGATATATCCACCTACCTTATATTTGTCTTAATATATTTTTTCCTGCCACATTTGCTCATTATTAAGACATCTGTAATCAATGCTTTTTTCCTCCTCCGTTTTCTTCTTTATTTAGCCTGCAGTAAAAATTACAGTTGAATTGGGAGATAAATTTAATTTAAAAAAACTCTCAAAATAAATAAAAACTATATCAGAATACCCCCAGAATAACCTAATTTCTCTAAAACTGAAAAAAAAAACCAGAATAAAAAGCTGAAAACTCTGTATTTTTTCAATCTTATTTCTTTGCAATTTTCTTATCTAAGGAAAAAATTTCAAAAACATAAATCATGTGCTATTTATCAGGTTATTTCCTACTGAAGAGAAAGCAATGCTGTCTGAATCATTTAATATACACTACATATAGCTCACGGTATCCGCTCTATTTTAAATAATCATCACTTAATAAACTGAGTGAATTCATCATTTCTTTTATCATTTTCTTAAATTTCATTCCACTACAACAAATTCGTCAATCATTTTTTATTTACCTTAAATTCAAAACTGGCTTTTATCAAAGAATTTTAACTCCAAACAAAATATTAACAGTTCCTTTAAAATCTCCTCCAATAGTCTACAGTACACTTAAAAAGCTGTTTTAGACACTCTAGCCATTAAACCCCATCTTCTACTAGTGTCTTTTAAAAATATATATTTGACAAACTGAATGAAGTAAAATTGGCAAAGAAAAAAGACAAAGGAACTGGGAGCCCTTACTTTACTGTAGAGGTGGAGAGGACAAATGTGCACAGCCCTAACTGTCTTCTAGGCACCTTTGCCAGCAATGCTGGCGGTTAGCCACAGACATATTGCTTTCAGGGTTCCCTCCTAAGTGGCCCCTCTAAAATGGTGTCATACCACCTAGTCATTTTAACACTGAGCCAGCAGGTTGGCCTAAGGGCACCAGAACACTGGCTATATGTAGCTACCGTCTGTTCCCCCCATCCTCCATTATAGGAATAACAGAAGATGGTAAGACATTGAACCAGGTTGCCTACAACATGAACAAAAAGCAAGGACGGTGCCTTTCCTTTGGATTAAACCTTACTCTGTTATATTCTGCTCGTGTTTTACATTGGACATCTAATCTTCCATAAACATTGCATAGCCTGGAGGGCAGGGACCAGCACGGACAAGACAGATAACTAAATGTCCCCACTCTCCAAGAGACTGCAATTTAATGAGAGAGACACACATTTTTTTTTTAAATTTATTTATTTGACAGAGAGAGAGAGACAGCAAGAGGGAACACAAGCAGGCTTCCCACTGAGCAGGGAGCCAGATGTGGGGCTTCATCCCAGGACCCTGAGATCATGACCTGAGCCAAAGGCAAAAGCTTAATGACTGAGCCACCCAGGCGACTCCAAAGACAGACATTTAAACAAAGAACATTGATAATATTTGAATAATAATGATCATGACACCACAAAAATGAGATGTTAACTGCTAATTTCTATATTTCTCTAAGAAATACCATTTTTTTCATTTAATTTTTGAATGAGTGATACATTCCTATGGTCCAAAATTCAAAAAGTAGCAAAAAGGTATGCACTGAAGTCCAGGAACAGCTACCCACGTGCTCTTCCCAGAGGCAATCAGCATTGAAGAAAGTACCAGCTTCTAGCCACCACAGCCACAAGATGTCAAAAGGGAAAATGACTAGTCTCATACCAGAATGATCATCAGACAAAACTGATTCTGACTCAGGCTTATCAAAGAATGATTTCATCCCAACTACTCTCTAAGAACATCACGATTGATTGCCTGCTTGCCAAATCTACAAGAATGCTTTCTATAGAGTCCAATCTTCAAATCTCCAAGAATGCTTTCTATAGAGTCCAATCTTCCTTATATCCCTACAGCATTTTCCAACCCCAAAATTTTCTGCTGCTTGCTCTTTGGAACACCAGGTTCGTACTTTTCTTCCAAATTATCCAGTCCTTTGTCTTCAGTCTTCTTTGCCTGCTCTTTAAAGGCTGGTATTCCCAGGCTTACTATCACAAAAATCTCCCCCCAACACACTGGCTCCTTAGGCTACTTCATCCTCACTTGGGTCAGTCTCAGACCTCATCTGTAGTCTAGACTTCTCTTGCCTGAGCTCCGGCCCACATGCCTGCCTATTAGATGTCTGTTCACAGATCCTCAAGCCCCAAATGTTCAAATCTAACCTCAACACCCTCACTCTGCACCTCTCCTCTCACTGAGTGACATCAACACTGACTCCCACCCCATCTGGGAGTTCTCTCCTTTCATTCCCTACTTCCCATGTCCTCAGTTCCTGAGGAGGCAACATGCTCTACTGGTAGCAATAATGTGTGGTATAAAAGCACTGGCACTGGAAGCTGATCTGAGTGTTACCCTGCCCTCAGTTCTATTGCTTATTGGCTATATGATCTCAGACAATTACAAAGTTTTCCAAGCATTCTTTCCTGTCAAATGGAGATCTTTTTGTGAGGAGAAAATGCAATAAACACAAAATGTCTAACTTTGCTTGGAATAAGCAAGGACCACTACAGAACTCAGCCTCAATAATTTTATCTCCTGTCTCCTGACTGCTCCATTCTCTCCAACATATCTGGACACTGCTTCAGTTCTAAAACTGACTGACATGATTAAATCAGTAACCACCTCCCCATAAAGCAACTGCATGATGAAAGCAGTAACTACCTCTCCCTATAACTTCAGCTCACTATTCAAAACGCAAATCCAAACACGTTATTTTTTCCTTATTCAAAATCCTCCAATAGACTCCTTGCTTTAGTAAATAGCTGAAGTTCCGAGCATTATAGTTTGAGGTACTTGGTAGAGGCTTAATAAAGTTTGTTGTAAAATCATTCAAATTTCAAGGTATACCAATCCTTTCCATTAATTTCCCAGGTTCAAAATTACCTTGTGTGGATTTGTAAAGCAGGAGATACCATTTTACTAACTATAAACTGCATACTTTTGAGAAACTCAGCTGCTGTTTATACTATCGATTTCATCTCAAATCTGGTTTTAGGGGCACCTGAGTGGCTCAGTCATTAAGCGTGCACCTTCAGCTCAGGTCATGATCCTGAAGTCCCAGGATCTAGCCCCGCATCGGGCTCCCTGCTCAGCAGGAAGCCTGCTTCTCCCTCTCTCATCACCCCTGCTTGTGTTCCCTCTCTAGCTGTGTTTGTCTCTGTCAAATAAATAAATAAAATCTTAAAAAAAAAAAAATCTGGTTTTAATATCCTAGAACACGCTACTCTTTGGTAGACAAGGATTAGCTTAGGGTCCCCCACTCCCATATAAACAAACACCTGAATGGTTAAGAGCTCAAATGTCTTGGGCTGCCTGGGTGGCTCAGTCATTAAGTGTCTGTCTTCAGCTCAGATCATGATCCCAGTAGCCCTGGGATCCAGTCCCACATGGGACTCCTTGCTCCCTGGGAGCCTGCTTCTCCCTCTGCCTGTCGCTCTCCCTGCTTGCACACGCTCTCTCTCTCTCTGACAAATAAAATCTTAAAAAAAAAAAAAAAAAAAAAAAGAGCTCAAATGTCCTAATATGCTCTCATACTGAGATTATGATATATATTTTCTATTTAGCCTAAAACATGCCCCCTGAATTCATCATATTTCATAATACAGTCTGAAGTTATAATTTTTAAGCTGATCTCCTTATGCTTAAAATCACAAAAGTTACTGCTGTAATGTCTTGGATACTATCAATTTTCTATAAACATTTTCTTATGTCCTGTCTGCTAAGGAAACTCTTTTAGAGTGGAAAGGCATATTTAGTTTATCATAGGCAAATAAGAGCTTCTACTAAGACAGAAAAATGAGTTCAAAGTTCTTTTGCCTATCGTGTTTTCTGTGCTGTATGTGGATAAAAGCCATTTATTACACTGGTAAAAATCTTCTATCATATATTAGGTTTGATTACCAAAGTCACATCTGGCATTTACCTCACTCTACATCTGTGTGTTGCTCTAGTCACCCTCTGGCATACAGATTCAATTAATTTCACTGTTACCAAGTATCCCTTAAGATAGAGCTCTCTATAACAGGTATTCAACATACACTACTCAGGGGCACCTGGTTGGCTCTGTTGGTTGAGTCCGCCTTTGGCTCAATTATCAGAATCACACAAGCTCCATTAGGATTTCACATGACTTTGACATGTAATGGGTCTGGCTGTATCACTGTTGAGAAAATACTCCTCAAAATGCTTCCCACTTTGGGAGAACTGGGTACTCGGAAAGCCTGCGTCTCCCTCTCCCTCTGCCTGCAGCTCCCCCTGCTTGTTCTCTGACAAATAAGTAAATCATATCATTTTTTTTGTTTGCTTAAGATTTTATTTATTTGACAGAGAGAAACACAGCCAGAGAGGGAACACAAGCAGGGGGAGTGAGAGAGGGAGAAGCAGGCTTCCCGCTGAGCAGGGAGCCCAATGTGGGACTCGATCCCAGGTGTCCGGGATCATGACCTGAGCCAAAGGCAGTCGCTTAACCAACTGAGCCACCCAGGCGCCCCCATATCATTTTTTTAAAAAGGATCAAACTTCTTGGCAGCATTACTAAAATATAAAAGCTTACCTAACCAACTTCCTTCTTCCCAATCAACTATGTATAAACCAGTATTCTCTATTTCTTCTATAAAACCTATAGTATAACCAATGCCATGGTCATTCCCCAGTGTTCCCAAGCACTTCTAATAGCTGTGGTGGATGCTTAGCAAGAGTTAGCCATATTTATCACCTAACTTGATTATGCCAGCTATACTTACTGTTGTAATTTTGGAATTCTGTTAAATAGCATGTTAAATTGTTAAATAGATAAAAAAAGAACTGCTGTTGTGAAAACTAAGCTTATTGCTTTGGAAAGACAATAAAGGCAGGCTGCTTTTTAAAAAAAATCTTGCTTTGGAGCTAGATATTACAGTTGGAAAGAACTAAAAAATGTTGGGGAAATATGACAAATATGTAGAGCTCTTCACAAAGACACTTGCAAAGCAACCTAACTTCTTGCTCTACCCACAAGAACCCAAAAATGGAAAATGGAAATTATGTATCGAGATAGTTTTTTCAGGAAGAAAAACAAAAAACAAAAAACAACCAAAAAAACCCAAAAAAAACCACCCCACGTTGCAATTAGAATAGTCAAAATAAAAAGGAAAGAATGTGGAATAAAGGTGATACACCTCTCATGGAAGCAAGAACAGAGAGACCACAGAAAAGTATAACTATTTCTCTGCTTCCAGGATGAAGCAAGGTTTTAGTTCCTTGGGAAAGCAGGAGATCTTCATAGGATAATCATGATTTAAATAGCAATAGCGAGTAAGGATTGAAAGATAAGGGAAGAAGAACATTAAGCGCATATAGGGCTGGTTCTTTACAATCACTTTGATTAAAAACTAGGGAGAAGGCAGGGCTAGGTAGAAGAGAGAAGTAATTACAAAGAGCTAAATACCTGCAGTTGGCAGGATAAGCCTATACTTACCATGCATTTCAGAGGAAGAAGATGAGTACAGGAGAAACAAAGTGGGAGAGCAGTGACAGGAAATTACACCACTTTTAAAGTTTTGTAATCATTGTGAAACAAAGTTAGAATAACTTTCAAATAACATTCGTTATACTTTCATGTAAAACAGAAGTAGCCAGGAGCAATACTTATAAATAATTGAGATACTTGCAAATAATGTCTTCAATATTTTAAACAAAATCATACAGAAAATCGGGTGGCTTTTTTTTTTTTTAAGATTTTATTTATTTGACAGAGAGAAACACAGCCAGAGAGGGAACACAAGCAGGGGGAGTGAGAGAAGGAGAAGCAGGCTTCCCGCCGAGCAGGCAGCCCAAGTGGGGCTCGATCCTGGGTCTCCAGGATCTTGACCTGAGCCAGAGGCAGTTGCTCAACCATCTGAGCCACCCAGGTGCCACCAGAAAATCGGGTGGCTTTCTAATACAGATTCAAGGCCATTCCAATTTAATTGCTTCAGAAACCTATCATTTAAGAAATCTAACTTTTTCAGCTCATGCGATTCTAACTATTTCAGCATCCCTTTCTCACCTAGCACCTGCTTTTGGCTATTTCACAGTCAATGAACAGCAAAATTGGCTGGTAAGGAGGAAATGGAAACTAGAAATCAAATAATCATGGCCAATCTCCACTTCTCCAAATACCACCCTCACCACCACCACCACTTCATGGAAGGAAACAAAATTTAAAATCTTCTGGGTTATTCTCCTGACTGGAGTCATTGCTGGGTTTTCCTGTTCAATACTGTATTTCTTTTTTTTTTTTTTTTACGATTTTATTTATTTATTTGACAGAGAGAAACACAGCCAGAGAGGGAACACAAGCAAAGGGACTGAGGGAGGGAGAAGCAGGCTTCCTGCGATGTGGGGCTTGATCCGGGTCTCCAGGATCTTGACCTGAGCTGAAAGCAGTTCCTTAACCAACTGAGCCACCCAGGCGCCCCTCAATACTGTATTTCATTACTGCACTTAAGTACATTTCAAAGTACTTATCTACACAAAGTACAACTCTAGTGACTATTAACTAGTAATCTGGAAAAGAGTAGATTTGGCACTTGAATTAGGTAAAGTTCAGACAAATGAATTTCAACGTTATTATACTAACCTACATTGGCCCTATTTTGTGTATATGAACAAAACTGCTACTTTTCTAATCCAGAAACATGCTTAAATAGGTTAATTTTAACACCTCCATCAATTTTAAAAGGAGTGAAAGCCTCCCAACTGTCCATATACAGTATCATAGGTCTTTATGCATGATTCAGGTTCTCCAAAACCTGAGCTAGAAGCTTTTATAATATCAATGTTAGAATATAAATTCCACTTTAAAACATTTCAAAGCAAAACAATCATTTTTGTGCTACCAACAAAAATTAACAAAACTGTATAACATGAGTTAGGATGGTCTAATTTTAAGTCTGTGTTAAAAAAAATTCAAGAAGATAACTTGGAAAAAAACATTTTGGGGAAATTCTGAAATTATCAGAATCGCATGAGCTCCATTAGGATTTCACATGACTTTGACATTTAATGGGTTTGGCTGAATTACTGTTCAGAAAACACGCCTCAAGATGCTTCCCACTTTGGGAGAACTGGGTACTTCAAAAGAGCCTTACAAAAGAGCTGCTAGCAAGGTTTTCTACAAGTATCCTCCCTTACCAGTGAGATAGTTATTCCAACAGGCTTTAAGCAAAACTCCCACGTAACTTTCTAACTTATGTTCTTTCTCAAAACTGTTTTTTATACCCCATGCCAACAACTTCCTCTAACACTCCTGGGAAAGCCAATCAAAAGGTGTGCAACATTTAAAAAAAGGTGCAAGACCGATGTTACACTTTTAAACTTTGCTGTAAACAGAATTATACGAGTAAGACTCAAGTTGTCTTATGAGTAGTATCAAAATAAAATCCCACTAGTGTTATCCTTAAGTTTTCCTCTTCATCCCACCTTATTCTCTATTGGATATCTTAAAGCATCAGAAAAAGAAACCCGTGAGTGAAAAGATTTACTCTTATAGTTTACTCTTAATCATGCAGTTCTCATGATAGAAAGTATTTTAAAAACCTTAAAATTTTAAAAATTAAATTAGCAAAATCATTTAAAATGTTTATTTCTACCTGGGTATAACGGATAAAAAACATTTCCCCTGAAATTTTTATTTTTGTAATCTCAATTAATATTAAAATTGCATCCAATGTACAATAACTCTTCTCAAAGTCGATTATTATATACAGAATCCACTAGTTCAAAAAAGTAGAAATACTTAACAGAATTCGAAGACTTACTTCCCTAACGACTAATGTTGACCGCATGTCAAAATATCAGTGGTTCAGCTGTGAACTGCATTGTTCAGTTCTACTTTTAAAAGTCTATCTAAGTGGAACAGGACATTTGAGTGCTTTCCAATGGACTATTACGTCAACAACAAACCTGGCTCAATTTTCTGGCTCAATATTAACTTGGAGAGAATATCAAGTTTAGGTAAAACAGATTGTAAATACATGTACCTACCAGTCAAGTTTCAACCAGGATTTCTTATGTGTATTAATAACCTGAAACTCTTCCCTACTTTTCATGGAATTCTAAAAAAGATTATACATTTTAATTATGCAATAACTTGCCTCAGTAGGAAACTAAAGTGGTCTATGGAGTCTGGAGTTTCTTGAATTCATCAGTAGAAGCAAATTTCATTAACCTTCCAGGACAAAGCAAAAACAAAGACTGAAGAGCTCCTCTGTGTTTATACATTCAATAAAAATTTATTCATATATTCTTACAAGATATGTATACAAAACATCAGTGTAATTACAACTCCACACTCACCAAAATGATCCCAGGTTGAACAGCAAGCCACTGGGAAAGCATCTGCTTACACTGATCTATTTACAGATTCATAGCAAAAATGCTTGTGTAATTACCAACACTTAATATGACAATGCTTTAAGTGTTCATTCAGGATCAAACCCATTTAAATACCTTTCTAAAAGTTGTATCCGGATTCGTAAGCAGTTGCCTAAACATTATTTTTTTTAATGCTTAGCTTTTATTGGCCAAAACACTATTTACAATTTAACTTCTTTGGAAGGAAAAAGTTCAAAGAAAAGAAAAAAGTTAAATTTAAAAACAGTGAAGGGAAAGGAGCTTGTTATCCAAAAATAGGACCAAGACTAGGAGAAAAACGTGGTATCCAAAGGGAAAAAAACAGAGAATATGAATTATTAATGTAATCTATAACAATTTTCATACTGGACCTCTATCATTGTGCATCTAAGTTTATATTTATTTAATACAAAGGGAAGGTGGCTACACTCTCACTAGCCCGCCAAATTAGATTTGAAAGTAAGACATTTTAATAAGTTACATAGCTTAGAGGTCCTGTTAAAAGGGGCTCTCTCAGTTTTAGTCAGATCTTCGGGCTGATCCTAAAGTCAAAACTGCTTAAGTTTCAAAAGTAAAGAACAAGAGAAACTGCAATTTCTATCAGCAGTCACGGTTCTATTCCTTCTTCGCAGCTATTATAAAAGTCTTCGCACTATTTCATCAGTTCTGTCGTGTCTGGGGACTAAAGTGACTCAACACCGGTGTCCCCGACTCGCGTTTCGGAGAAGAAATGGGTTCACGCTGATTTATATCTAAACGGAGTACATAAAATTGAGACAAAGGTGCAACTAATCGTCGGCTGTAATAAAATAAGACCAACGTCCTTACTTCTCATTTCCTTTTCTTCTCAAAGAAGGAGGACCAACACTCATCAGAGCAAGAAGGCTTTTTCCGAAAGAATTGTCCAATTTGTACCAAGTTGAAATGGAGTCAGGGAGGGCTGCGAGAGCTGTGCCACAAACCCGAACGCAGCCCGCGGGCGGAGCGGGAGACGTGAGCGGCCGCGGCGCCGCCGGGAGGCCCCGCGGCCGGCGCCCCCTGCCGCGCTGCGCCCGCTCTTCCCGCCCTCCCCTCGGTTCCGGAGCCCCCCGTGCCCCCGCCCCGGAGCCCCGAGGCCCCCGACCAGTCGCCCCGGCTCCGCTCCGCCTCCTGTGCCGTGTCGCAGGCTCCGTGGTCTCTGGGTCCGGGGCCGGCGCACCACTTACCCTCCGCGATGGGATTTACGTAGCGGACCTCGTCACTGATTACGGACGGGAGGAGGTGGAGACGGAGAGCCCGACCGCCGCTCAGGAGCGGCGCCGCCGCCCAGCAACCCGGCGCCGGCGCCGGCGGCGGCCCCACGTCGCCCCCACGTCAGCTCTGATGCGGCAGCCGCGGCCTCCCCGCCCGGCCAGGACCAAAAGTAGCGCAGCAGCCGTCGGAACCGCGTCCTCGCGCCCCGCCCTCCCCTCCCCCACTCCGCGTCTCCCTCCCGGGGGACGACTGGCGGAAAAAACTCCAAGCTCGAACTCTGCCCCCTGCCGGCCACCTGTGGGAGTGCAGCGCTGACAATCCAACAATTAAATGGAACGGGGGGAGGGGGGAAGAGGGGCCGGAGGGCGTGGCTTAAGTGGTGGGGAGGAAGGGCAAGGCGTGGCCTCAGCGTGAGGAGGAGGAGGACCAGGGCAGTGGGCGGGGCCGGGAGGAGGAACTGGGCTGCGTCAGGAGGAAGACCGAGTCCGGGGCTGGGCCTGTGGAGCGGCTTGGAAACCGGAAGTTGCTTCGCTGTGCGCGCGCCGGAAGACTAGTTAGCTGCAAAGAAAGCTAACGGTGGTCTCTGGGGCTCCTAGCTCGAGGTCAGTTGTTCTCTAAACTGCCGCCTGGAGCGGCTCCAACCCCAACCCAAGCTGAAGTCCCGAGCTTTGTGGGCCCTTCCTGACCAAGGACGCATCCTGCGAATTTGTGCCGCAGGGCTGCGGAGCGGACCCCTGGAGCATCCCCACTGCCGCGCTTCTGCGGCGTCTGCCATCCTGAAAAACGCTTATAGGTCCTGGCTATCCCTCTGGACTTGAGCCTCCAGGGAAGTCCAACTGGCTGTCCTTGTTCCCAGCCCGCTGCCGCCTCGCCAGTGGCTTTGTGCGTCAGCGTCGTGGAGAAACAGCGAGTCCCTTCTTGGAGACGTGATGGGAAAGGAAGGTTTTTGGTGACAAGCAAAAATCCCTGCCTCTAAAAGAGGAAAATTTAATTTTCATCCAGTGGAAACCGGGGCTTTCCAGTAAGAGGAACGTTTCTGACCCGCTGCACTCTAGGAACTCATTTATGCATACTCAGAACTTAGTAAACTGTAAGTCTGCGTAATCCCTCTGAAAGGGAGGCTTTGTAGCCTAAAGATGAGCCTCTTTGCGTTCAGGAAAGAGGAATTCAAACAATGATTACCACCCACTTTTATATACTCAGAAACGTGTCATTCAGGAAACCAATGTGAAGGAAACCACTTGAAAATTTGCTGAGAAAAAATAGAAACGTATCAACGTAGTGCAAGTAGAGAAGAGAAGCTTTAAAATATTAGAATAACTGTAGAGTGGGAAAAAATTCTGAACTCAGAAAATCAGTCCCTGATTTTGGCCAATCTGAACTGCTTCCAGCTGTGATGCATACTAACAAATACAAGAATAAAAATCTGGGCGCCTGGATGGCTCGGTGGGTTAAGTCTCTGCCTTCAGCTCAGGTCATGATCTCAGACTCGTGGGATCCAGGCCTGCATAAGGCTCTCTGCTCAGCGGGGAGCCTGCTTCATCCTCTCTCTCTGCCTGCCTCTCTGCCTACTTGTGATCTCTGTCAAATAAATCTTTAAAAAAAAAAAAAGAATAAAATCTGGTAAGTTCATTCCCCCTTTGACATAAGCAGAATTCTGAAGTTCCTCCCTGCAACAAAGTAGACGATGCTCATCTCCACTGCTTGCAAATTCTAATTTCTTAATGAAGAACATTAGCATATTAACAAAATTAAATCTAAAAAACAGCCAAGTCTTTTTCGTGTATGTGGATAGACAAGGCTGGCACAGAATAATTCTATGTAAAGAATACAGCCCATTTTAGCTCGGAAGAAAAGGGGTCATTAGAAGGTAAGTGAATAAAAAAGGATTATCAAACACTCAAAATCTTACCATTCACTGTGGTCATGGTTGACCAGTGCAGAATGAATAGCTTTTTAGCTACAAGAATTGAGTGGAAATTGTGATCATTTGCCTTCCCCAAAACATTGTTCTCCACCTACTTGTTTGTTGCATTCTTTACATAGATAGAATCTATTAGATAAAGGACTTAAGATGTAAGTGGTAAATCTTTCTTGAGAGTAGGGGAAAAGTGCCCGGGGTCTAAACAGAAAGGGCATGACATAGCAGCAGGAAAGGGACGTGTAGTTTCCTATTGCTGCTATGACAAATTACCACAAACTTAGTTATTTAAAACAACACATTTGTTATCTGACAGTCCTATAGGCCAAAAGTCCAATACACATCTCACTGGGCTAAAATCAAGGGGTTGTCGGCTCCAGGTAAGAGTCCATTCCCTTGCATTTTTCATCTTGTAGAGAGCACCCACTTTCCTTGGCTGACGGCCCTTTTCCTCCATCTTCAAAGCCAGCCACAGCTGGTTGAGGCTCTGTGCTGCTGCCGTCTCCATGATTCTGTTTCTCACTTCCCTCTTTTACTTACTAAAATGTTGTGATTACATTGGACCCACCCTGATAATCCAGGATAATGTTCCCATATCAAAAGCAGCTGACTAGGAATTTTAATTCTATCTGTAACCTTTTTTTCCCTTTCCCATGTAATCTGATTTGTTCACAGGTTATAGGGATTAGGATATAGATATCTGGGGGGTGGGGGGTGGGGAAATCATGCTGCCTACCCACACTAAAGGATTCTAAAATAAACTTGAGCTCTGAGGACAAATCACCTGCCTCTCAGGGGTATCCCTTGCAAATAATTCAAACATTTGATTAGAAATGCCAATAAGTGATTGTTCACTTTCTCGTACCTCTGATAAAATAGAAAAATTTTAAATGGAATATCAGGGATAAAGAGTGGGTTAAGAAGGCATAATTTTTTTTTAATGGAAAGAATATTAGTACCTACTCCTTAGTGTTGTTGTAAAGATTAAATAAAGTATCTGCCATAAAGTATGTGCTCAATAAAAAAGCTAGCCAAAATGAATGATGGCTGTTATGGAGGGCACTTCTGATGAGCATTGGGTGTTATACCTAAGTCATGAATCACTAAATTCTACACCTGAAACCAATTTTACCATATATGTTAACTATTAGAATTTAAATAAAAAGTTGGGTAGGAAAGCTAGCTATTTTTATATTGGTCCAGTGTCTAGGTTTTTGGGTTTCTCACCTAGGCAATATTTCTCTGTTGAGGAGGGACAACTGGATCACCTACTTTCCTGAGAAAATACAGGCTGTCAGTTGCAGCCATCTATTCTCCCTTCACATCAAAATATCTTAAACCATCCCGCCCTTTATGGGTCAGGAGGAACATCTTCCTCCTCTCCTTTCTAAAGCCAGTTATAAGATAGGTGTCATTTCTTTCCTGTATAAGATCTAGCTCAATTATCAGCTGTCTTGTACCTTTATTCTCTTTCTTCCTCTTGGCTCCTTCTCCTCTGCCTGCAAATGTATTCATATCTGGTCTCAACTTGAAAACTGTTGACACTGCTTCTCTGACTAGGAAGGCTACAGAGTTGCCAGCTCTAGGGTACACATTCATATTACAATTTTTGCCCATATGCCTATTATTCCATCTCTTGCCAATTCTCATTTTCAGACTTCTCAAGAGAGAAGGCACTTGCTGTATTCACTTCTTCACCACCTACTCATTTATTATTTCCTGGCTATTTGATTGTTGCCCTCTCCACCTCCCTTACCCTGCCCTCCACTGGCCAGACAGCTTTCTGTTACAGAATCTGAAACATGTTTTTCATTCTTCATTTTCCTTGACCCTTTTCCCTAATTAATCCTACCTTCTTAATGTCTCCTCCCTGAGTTTCCATGACATTTGACTCTTCTGGTTTCACTCATCTTTGCTTCCCTAGTGTAGATAGTTCTGAATTTTCTGTTCTTAATCATCTTCTTCTACATTGTCCTCCTCCTTAGGTAGTTCATCATTCTCATTTCTATTGAAAAAAAATTCTTGAAGTTATATCCCAACCTCCCAACTTCCTTTCCTAGCACCAAATCATATTTCCAAACACCCGATAGAAGTTTCCACTTGCATGGCCCATGATTATTTTCAACTCAAGAGATTCAGAACCACCTATATCATCATTCCTCACTATTCTTGAACCTTGATTTTTTGTTTCAACAATGTTACTGGCACTTTTCAGTTCTCAGTCATCCTGCCTCTAAACCTTAGATTCATTTTGGTCATTCTTTACTCATATCATTGAGGATCCATTTAGGTTCTAATTTGAAGTATCTGCTATGTTTTAGGCCATATTTGCATCCATTTTTTCCTTCACATTTCTACTATTTCTACTATTCTCCTAAATTTGCATCCATTTTTTTCCTTCTCATATCATTGAGGATCCATTTAGGTTCTAATTTGAAGTATCTGCTATGTTCTAGGCCATATTTGCATCCATTTTTTCCTTCTCATTTCTACTATTTCTACTATTCTCCTAAATTTGCATCCATTTTTTCCTTCTCATATCATTGAGGATCCATTTAGGTTCTAATTTGAAGTATCTGCTATGTTCTAGGCCATATTTGCATCCATTTTTTCCTTCTCATTTCTACTATTTCTACTATTCTCCTAAATTTGCATCCATTTTTTCCTTCTCATTTCTACTATTTTTTTTTATTGTTACTAAAATTTTTTTTCCCAGTGTTTCAAGATTCATTCCCCATTCCCCACACCCAGTGCTCCACGCTTTAGGTGTCCCCAGTACCCACCACCAAGCTCTCCCATCCCTCCACCCCCTCCCTCCGAGTCCCTCAGTTTGTTTCTGTGTTCAAAGTCTCTGTTGTTTCACTTCCCTCCCTAGATTACCCTAGTTCCCATTTGCTTTCCTTCTGCCACTGTCCTCCAGTTTGCCCCTCATGCACCGCAAGTAAGTGAGACCATGCGATACTTGACTTTCTCTTCTTGGCTTATTTCACTCAGCATAATCTCTTCCAGTCCAGTCCATGTTGCTACAAAAGTTGGGTATTCATCCTTTCTGAC